>LPNX010288573.1:110334-121893 GCA_001517045.1 Pseudotsuga menziesii
GTTAGTAAAACTTATGGAGAAGAGGGGGGTCAGGGGATGTAAATAACAAAACTATTGTTATAATTAGATAATCAATCAAATGTAAAGTTATAGGCTACCACAACACGCATGAGTTATAGTATTACAAAACTTGTGTGTGTTTTTCATAACTATAATGTGTGCCCATTTATATTTGGTAGGAAGAAAATTTTGAATTTAAACAAAATCGGAGTGTTTTTAGGGCCACTATAGCCGATCCTCCACCCATGCTGGTGTGGCATTCTTATGCCTATGTGTCTGGTTCAGATTCATCATGTCTATGCCTCAAAGTATGATAAAACATGTCTAATTGATTATTACATCAAAATTTTCAATATGCTCGTGTTTAGACGTTGGTTACAGTATGATGCACACCTCCATTTTTTATGAAATTTTAGATACAGATATAGTTTTTTTTTAAGATTCCAAATATGTAATTTTTAACAAGAATATATTTTTTTCTATTTTTTTATTATTTATGTTGTATCATCACTCCTCGACTCATAAAACAAAATGTTAGTGTTTTGTCCCTAACTCTTTTGTTTCTCAACCATTTTGAAAAAAACATTGTATTGTGCACTAAAGAACACCAACCTCTACATGCTATAAAAAAATTGTTTCCAAATAATTTCATTAAGACATTCAAACATTGCACCCACAATTGACATACTGTTTTTGAGGTTTGATCACTTAGAAAAATAAAATAAAAAATTTAAAAGTGTTATTTTTATTTTTGGAAAAATAGTCATGTACCGGTACTATTTGTTCACTATATGTCTACCAATTTTCGTAATTTTATTCCATCATTTAGGCACTAAAAGGGTGCATCTGTAAAAACATATACCTTCTAAGTTGTCAGAAAAATAAAAAGTGTCTGTTAAAAAAAATCTAACTTTAGATAGTTAAGAACATTTCCAATAAACTCCCATCGGGGGGTAGAGCAAGTGGTAAAGTGGAATTGTTGAAATTGGTTGTAAATGGAAGGTGTCATGTTCAAATCCCCCCATATTTACCCATGCACCATGGTTCGAGCCCTGTGGATGCACCTAGGGGTATAGTGGTAGCAGGATTGGATCCTTGGACCTCGTGTCATGTGAGTACCAACCCATCTCTAGTTGCTGATCTCCCTAGTTACAAAAAAAATAAAATTTTCAATAAATGATTGAGGTCTGGTGACGACGATCTGATTGAAGCTGACAACTACGATTGGTTCATGGTTGTGTGGTTGGCCTGAATCACCACCTAGGCTCCAAGGTAGCAGATAGCAAGATGGGCTACACTGAAGAAGATGGATGATTGGCTGGAAAACATTTCTATGGCTGAGGGAGGAGGATTTGATGCTCCTCCAGTGAGCCAAGGGACCCATGCACTCCAATTTTGAAGAAAACCATGTCTCCAAGACAAAAAAAAGTTTTCCAAAAAGCTTCTAGTGATAATTTGGAAGAAAACCATGTCTCCAAGACAACAAAAGTTTGTCAAAAGGCTCGTAGAGACCTCCTCAATAGATATTCCCATGGCTAGTTACTGGAAGATGGCAATAAACCTTTCCAAAAAGGGACTGCTTGGATAGTTTAGAGGTCTGTGATCGTCACCAAGGGAAACAGATGCCTAGACCAAAAGAAATTGGAACCCACTGATTAAGGAGGAAGTACGTAGCTTCTTCATGGGGAAAGGCTTCTTCATCTTTGTATTAAAAAGAAAGGAAGACAATGAACTCATTTTTATAAATAGACCATACTTTATGGGGCCATAAGCGACAAATGGACCCAAAACTTTGATCCTTCAGAAAACATCCCATCTGCAGTCTCGGTCTGGGTGAAACTACCACACCTTCCCATGCACTGATGGAACCATGAATTCTTGGAGGCAATAGGAAAGACCCTGGGAAAGTTCATAGATGTAGCATAAAGGAGAAATAAATACTCGTGTACTCATATCTACATAGAGGTAGATCTAGAAGTAGGACTATTAGAGGCCATCAACCTCACTTTAGTAGATTGTTCCCATATCTAAGAGCTCAATTATGATCAACTCCCATTCAAATGCACACATTGTGGAGAACACGGGAACATCACAAGACAGTACAAAAAAGAAGAAAGAAGAGCTAATGGACACTAGGAAAGAATCCTATTGTAAACAATCCAAAAGAAAGTAGGGGGCATATCAAAACCCAGATCGAAAGAGAAAGAAGGAAAAAAAGAGCCTACAAACTCAGAACTTCAATATAACCCAAGCCCCTCAAATATTCTGCAGAAACTAGTGGAAGGAGCATCAAATCCCATCAACCTCTTGGACAACAAAAAATAATACCATGAAGGTGTGGAAAAATAGGAAGAGCGGGAGGATTGAGAAATACCCAAGGAACCAGCCGAAAAATACCAATAGGTACTGCTTGAACCCCCATAAATTTTGCACTCAATGTATCCCACCAGAAGCCATATCTCATCCCCCTCTTACACTGAAATGTCCAAGAAAAGAACCCAGGATGCGATCTCCACCTCAAAGGAATAACCCTTCGAAAAATATGCTAAGAGACAAGGGAGGAAATCCAATAGATATTTAAGAGAAGAAGAGGCTGAAAGCCAAAAAATGCAAGGAAAATAATCCACCATGGAAATATCCTTCACAAAGAATCCTAGGACAAGAAGCAACAAGGGAGGACCATCCCACCATAACTAGAGTAAATAATGAAGTTGGTCTCTTGGAATTGGAGAGAACTAGGTAGTCCAAACAAAGTGAAAGCGGTCAAATATATGTTAAAAATGGAACCTACTGATATCCTACTACTCAAAGAGACAAAAATGGGGGAAGAATCTCTCCTCGACATCAACAGAGAGAATTGGAAAAAACAAGGAGGATGTGCCAGAGGATCTTCTAATGGATTGGCCACCCTTTGGAACAAGAATGAATTTTCCCTCTCCAACTCCTTCTCAACACAACACTGGATCTTCATAGAGCTACAACACCTTCCATCCAAGGTCAGTCTCTCTCTCTTCAACATTTATGTACCTATGAATTACTTGGAAAAAAAATTATTGTTGAATGATCTAGAAGGATTTATTGAGAGCTATTCCCTCCCCAACATTATAGTATCCAAGGACTTGGGTATAGTAAGGTTCTCAGAGGAAAAAAAAGAGGGATTATTTGGGAGGGACTCCTTTAGAATTAGCTCGAAGACCTCATCCTCCAATGAGAACTCATGGAAATCAAACCTAGGTAATGACGCTACACTTGGTTCTTAATCCAATGCTCTCTCCTCTTGGATGGGAAGACTGTGCACTCCCTTATCTTAGCTAACCTCGTTTCATACCACAAACCCATTCTTCTCTCTATCCAAAATCTTGAAAAGTAAGGGCCGATCCACTTTAGGTACAACCCTCATTGGACCTCCAACCTCGGCTTTTTTGATATTGTGGGAAAGGCATGGGAAGAACCTATTACTGAGTCCTCAATTTTTGTATGTGAATAAAATATCAAGAATACTAAGGTTCATCTGAAGGGGTGTGTAGAAAAAAGGAACAAGAACCTAACTAAGGACAGAAAAGAAATGGTCTCTGCCCTCGTAGAATCCCAAATGGATATGGAAATCAAGAGCATAGAGACTCTTGATCTAGATCATGAAGTTTAAAAATAATTCGAGATAGATCAAGCATTCTGTAAGGAAGAATAGTACTGGAGAATCAAATCCCACAGCACCTAGTTAAAGGATGGGGATAGGAACACTTCCTACTTCCATAGATAAGATAAGGCCCGACAATATCATAACCAAATCGAAAAAATTTGAAAGGAAGATGGACATATTTTCAAAGGACAAGACCATTTAAAGGAGGAAGCATGCAACCGTTTCAAAATCTTGTTCCTTAAGGAAGGATACATGGATGAGGAGAGCATCAGGGACCTCTTGGAGAACATTCCAAAGATGATACTCCCATCAGAGAATAAGAACCTCCCCAAGCCCTTTATAGAAGTAGAGACCACATTCGTGATTTGGGGGATGGAACTGAACAAGGCACCAGTGCTAGACAGGTTCTCTTTCCACTTCTATAGAACCTACCGAAACATTATAAAAAAGGACCTGATAAGGATGATAACTAGTTTCTAGAAAAAATCCAAAATTGGGGGAGGACTGAACTCTACATTCTTGGCTTTAATCCACAAGGAGACCAACCTAGACACATTTGCTCAGGTCAGGCTGATCTCACTATGCAATGTTTCTTATAAAATATGCTCCAAACTGATGGGAAATAGATTAAAACCTCTCGTACATAAGGTAATCCTCCATAACCAAGGAGGATTCATCAAAGGATGCCACATCTTAGATAATTCCATCCTCGTCCAATAAATGATCCACTCAAGCAAGGAGCGAAGAGAAAAAGGAATGATTATAAAATTTGACATGGAAAACACATTTGACAGGATCAACCACTCATTTATGTACAGAGTTTTGGATAAATTCGGTTTCAACAGCTAGTTTACAAGGAAAACCAAGGCTTGCATTAGGGAACTGTGCATAGCACCCCTAGTTAATAGAAGTCCTGCCATATTCTTCCAAGCAACTCAAGGGATCAGGAAAGGATGCCCCCTATCCCCGTTCCTTTATATTATGATCGTTGAATCATTGAGCAAAAAATTTCACATGGAAATGGTGGTTGGGAATCTTCCAGAGATAAAAATGACCCAAGGAGTCGATCCCATAAACCAATCATTCCTTCCTGATGACTCCCTCTTCCTCATGGTAGCATCCATAAACATTGCAAAATCCTTCAAAAGAATCCTTCACTCCTTCTGTGCAGCTAGAGGAAGGAAAATAACCTTCTCAAACAAAGTGTCATTTATTGTTGTAACGTGGAGCAAATGGAACTCACTAGAATTGCATGCATGATGGGAATGCAAGGCTTTGACAAGTGGGAAATCTTCAAATACCTTGGACTCTCTATTTCATCTATAACAAACAAATAAAATCACTGGAAGGAAGCGGAAAATAAAATAATGTCCAAGATCCACAGTTGGGTAGGACATTGGTTGAGTCACTTCAGGAAGCTGGTGATAATAAACTCTACAGTCTTCTCCATCCCTATTTACTAGGCCTTCATTATACTAGCTCCAAAATCCTTTTGATATAAAATATCGAAGTATCTAAAAAAAAATTTGTGGAGAGGGAGGGAAGGGAACTAAAATAAGCTCTACCTTGTCAACTGGAATGTGGTTAGGAGACCCAAAAAGGAGGGTGAACTACATATCCGAGACCCCCATTCAGAAAACCTGACAATGGGTGGAGAAATTCTTTGGAAAAATATTTCCAAAAAAAACCTCTGCATCATCCAAACTATTCCAAAAAACTACCTCACGAGCAATCGAATAATATGCTTGGACACACAACCCCTTCCAAAATGAAACCCCTTGTGGAACTTGTGTAGAAAAGGAGTGGAATTATTCCAACCTTAACTCCACTAGATCCCATGAAATGGGAAGAAAATCTAGTTATGGATGGATAGCATTCTTTTTCACTCCCCCCTTAACAACATCACGGAGCTAGATGGAATCTGAGATTGGACTATGGGGAAAAACCCTAAAATGTTATATGACATCTCAAGATGGTCAGTGGATGAAATTTGGGAGAACTGGATCCCGGATGTCCTACCGACCCTCTTGAAATACAAGGAAACACTCATAAACCACCTCTCAGTCTGTGCCCCAATTTAGATCTCTTACCTGCACACGAGAGGGTGGGGGAAGACTAGAGATCGTACTACTAGATTGGGTTATAAGCTTCTTCAATATGAGAGGGCCAACCCTAGAAGAAGCTCTAGAAAATGGTATGGCTACCATTTGGACTCCCTAAAGTAAAAAAAAGTTCCCTGTCTCCTTGGACATAAAAAAATACTGACAAGGGAAAATATGGCCAAAATAGGCATCCTTGGCCCTCACCGATGCCTGCTTTGTTGCAAAACTTTGGAAACTATCAACCACCTCTTTTTGGAGTGTAACTTCTCCCTGCAATTTTGGACACTCTTCCTCAAATACCTTCAGATTGTAGCCCCCAACGACACTATCTTCCCTCAACTCTTTACTTCATTGAAGAGCAGGTACCCTTCCCCTATGAGAGACAAGCTGATGTGGAAGCATGTCTGGTTGGAAATCCCTAAATACATTTGCTGGAAGATTTGGTTATCTAATAATCGAGCTATCTTTAGGAATACTTTCTCCACACCAATCCAAGTAGTTGGATTGCCCAAAGGCCTTCTTCTAGAAACACTAAAAGCTTCATGAAATAATTTGGATGCCACTATCACCAAGAAGGAAAGGAATTGGATTGGGGATCTCCCCGTTATAGATAATCCCAACATTCTAAGGTTCCCAAAAAACTACCAGCTATGGAAAATAAGATTTTCCATAATCGACTTCGAGAAGTGGAGAAAAAGTCTGAACAAAAATTGTCTTTTCTTTGACGGAGCCTCTAGATCCAACCCGGGAGAAGCAAGAGCGAGAGGGGTGCTCTACTCCAATGATGGAAACACTAAATTGGGTACCAAATCCAATAATCATGAATAATATTTTCCTCTCTTGAAAGGATGCCAGATAGCCTTGCTATTGGACTACAAGGAGATACTCATTTTTGGAGACTCCTTGATCCTCATCATCTCTTTAATTCACAATCATGCCATGCATAATGTCAATTTAAACTCCTTGCTGGAGAGAATTTAGACTATGCTTCCAAAATTTGACTCTGTAAAATTCAGCCACAACCTTAGAAATTTGAATGAGGATGCAAGCCAAGATGTAAACCAACGAGCCAATCTCCCAGCTACAATCCTCAACACTATGGCCTGGGAAAGGAAATGCAGTCAATGTCGTAACTCCAGTCAACCTGCTACATTTTGTACGAGGAAGCACAACTAACATAGACACTTAGGTGGACAAAGGAAACACTGGAAGGGAGTTGGTGAGATGGAAAGATGAAGGAATATCGTGCTGAAGGAAGCAATCTGAACCTTGCACCATGATCAACATTATGGAGATCATCCACGACTCATGTATTTCAACATTCACGAGTGGGGAAATCATATGCCTCGGTTTGCTGGTGTTTTAAGTTTATTGTTGCTGTATTAAGCTTACAGTTAGTGTAATATTTTATTATTATTAAGCTTACAACTGGTATAAGAATTGTTTAAATCACTGTTGGTAATAAGTTTGCTGATAAGACTAACTTCAATTCAGCTGGGTGAAGCTCGAAAGCATCAAGACTGGCACATAGATATGAAACCTCACAAATGGAGGATCTCTTCAAGCCTCTTGAAATCCTAAAAGAGAGGAAAATTTGTGTAAAGTGTCGGTATTGGCGTTAATCCAGGGCTTATTCTTTTTTTAATAAAAATCATGTAACAGTTTCCGTAAAAAAAATTATATATTTGTAAACGACATTCAATTTCCTACATTTCATTTTTTTACTCATCGCAAGATTCATTGTGTAAGTGTCTCAAAACATCCATGTAAGTTGGTGGATGCATGTTTTCTCAGTTTTCTATTGCATCTAACGTGTCAAGAGAGACCGTCCTGATCTTGCACATGTACCCATATACTACAATATGGTCAGTTGGGAGGTAACAATCTTTTTTTATTTAGGGGAGGGACAAGTGAAATGATTTGCAACTAGCTTGTTCACTTTCCAAAATAAATATTTGCATTAGTGTTGGAAACTCTATGAATCGTGGAATTTGATATATTATGTTTTTGGCCTAACAACTTTTGCTATAATATTAATAAACAAATTTTATGTGCTTTATGGACTATGCTTTGCATTAAATGTACATTGATAATTTTTCATGGTTCAATGTTTCGATTTATTTTGGAAAACATAAATCGAGTGATGTGGTCTATATTTATGCACCTAGAATTAACATATATTTATTATGTTCCGAATAAAGTTTTGTAGATGTTAGCATCTGCATTTACAAATTCCTTATAAGCATGCACATTCTCAATTCCTATTGCTTTATTTTGGAATATGCAATTGTTGTCAATCTGAACTTTGTAGGCAATATGATATAAATATTCAATGTTGGTTCTTCCTTTTACTTAAGAATTCTCGTTGCATTTTCAAGAATTGAGGTGCAATAGGAGGAGGAATTGCAGGGATGCATTTTCTAATGGTCGCCATTACACATGTGATGGAGATATTTTTGCATGTGACCTCAACTATTGGGTCTTGTAACAACAAAACAAATCATTGTTTCATTGCATTAGAAAAGTATTCAATTCAAACAATTCTTGCTTTCACCATGACATCTCTTTGGTTATGATTCTATGAAAAACTAGTTTTACAGTATTCGATTTTTACTTAGTGAAGAATGAAAAGGAAATCTTATAGATAGAGTGATGATAAAACTAATATTTTCGAGAAGGTAATGGAATTTTTTGTTAGGTTCCAACGCCAAGGCCAAATTGAAACTGGATGGTATATTTCATATAGAACTCTCTCTCTCTCTCTCTCTCTCTCTCTCTATATATATATATATATGTATATATATATATATATATATATGTATATGTATATGTATATGTATGTTAGAACATTGGCACTCGTTTGCTACTCTTGTAGCCTTGTCATGTCTATAAAGCTGGTTTTGAGGAAAAATGGTTGAAATGGAAAGTACAGTGTGCAATGAAATGTTGAAATGAAAAGAATGGCATGAAATTGTTTTCATTTGCTTCATATTTGTTATTATTAATAATGTTGACTTTATCTAAATTGGTTAAATCTTAATAATTCAAAAAGCTTAGTATTGTCAAATGGTTGTGACAACAAATGAACCCCAAATGTAGTATGACTCATAAATAGAATATATACTTGATAGTCCTTACATCATCAAATTAGTGAAATACAAGATGTAGAAGCATAATACAAATTCAAGGAAGAAGAAACAACACACAAAGTGATTGTTGATGTGCAAATAGAAAACCATGAATAGTGTCTTTCAAATCCTCTATGAAGTATTGTCTTAATTTTTGTGAGTCAAGCCTTGAGTCCTAGGCAAGTGCTAAATATTAAATTTTGAGACAAACCAAATTTTCTATTAACATATTTATGTCGATAGACGTTCCTATTTGAGATTTGGGGTGGACTACAACCTATGGTTTTTCATCTATGGACGAGGATGAGACAAGTGTATTGTTGAATGGATAATTGGTAGTAATGCATGGATAACTCATAGTTGATGAATGGATAACCAATAGTGCATGACAGATAACTAGAGAAATGTGAGATAAAAAGAAACCGATAGTTGATAAATGGATAATAGAACAAGAAGAATATGTTAGAGTTGAACTAGTTTAACTAGAAGAATATGAGGAATAAAAAAATATTTTCAAATTGTCCTCCATTCCATAACTATCCCTCAACCATTTGATCTCTATCGACGGAATCTAGCCACAAACTGTGTGGGTGTGCAAGTGACTAGTAAGTTGAACCCATATTTCAATACAAAAGATATTCATTTTATTAAAAAAATAGTAAAAGTGTACTTTCGAGATTGATTCTATGGAAGTCGCTAAAAAATTGAAATAAACAATTATAAAAAAAAAGAATATAAATAACAGGTAGCTAGCTCATGAATGGATAACTGGTAGCAATGCACAGAAAACTCATAGCTTATGAATGGATAACCAATACTTCATGGAAGATAACTAGAAGAATGTGAGATAAAAAGAAGATAACTAGAAGAATGTAAGATAAAAGAAAAAATATATAAAAAATAACTAATAGTTGATAAATGGATACCATGAAGAATGTTAGTGATAACATGTAGCTAGGCATGTATAACTTATACTTGGACAGGTTTAACTAGAAAAATATGAGGACTAATTTTTTTTCCAACATGTCTTCCATTCCATAACTATCTCTCAACCATTTGATCCCTATCCACTTGCTCCAACCACAAACTATGTGTGTGTGCTAGTATAATATAAAAAAAAAAATCAAAAATTAAATAAAAACATTACCAATGACATCTCATTAGACACACCCCAACCCAACACACAGACCCTCAAGGAGGTAGGTGAGCCCTCCCACACCCACATATCCGAGCACACCCACATAGTTTGTGGATGGATCACATGGATATGGATCAAATTGTTAGGAGATAGTTATGGAATGGAAGAGAGTTTGGATTTTTTTTTTCTTCTAGTTAAACTCATTCAACTCTCAGTTATCCATACCTAACTACATGGCCTACGATCAATTTATCTAACTATCACTTATTTTTTATATTCTTTTTATTTTAATCTCACATTCTTCGAGTTATCTACCATGACCTCTTGGTTATCCATTCATTAGCTATGAGTTATCCATGCATTGCTGCTAGTTATCAATTTATCAACTAGCTATCAATTATATTTTATTTTCATTTTTTATAATTATTTATTATAATCAATTAATAATTATATTTATTTTTAAAATTAAAGTCATATCACATTATTCTCCCATCAAATAAAAGATAAATAAATTTATAATATATTATAAATACATTTTTTTCTATCTATAAAAAAATGACTAAAAAATTATTACAATATATTCTCTATAATAAGCTCATTTTATTAGATATCTTTTAATAAAAAAATCCATTCATAAATCTATTCTAAATATATTGTAGTCTCATTTTTTAAAATAAAAAATTATAATTTAAATAAATGTATTTTATTATGTATTAAAAATACAATATATTAAATAGTTTTTTTTAATTCACTGATAAATCTATTTTAAATATATTATATTCTTAAAAAAAAAAAAAAATTAAATACAGGATATTAAATAGGATATGCATGGCAAACTTAATTTCCCACGCCCTAGGATCCATTGTTATTATCAATCGACCGAGTTTCACTTCTACTTCTATTCTAAAGCAAACCTAGCGCTCACCTCTATTGTCATGCTAATCTGAAGCTCACGAATTAGCTCCAGATAACCCTGAAGCAAAGTTTTACTCTGCCGAATTCGCAATGTATTGTGCTAGATGTTCATTGTTCTTTTGCATGACGACGCATGAGGGATCTCCTCTTGATCTCAACCATTCGCCTAAGCAGACAGCCAGACCTAATTGGCCGCCTGTCCCAGTGGAATCTTGGCCTACCAGAAGTATCAAAGGTGGAACGTCAGAAAATGAAGACAACGGAGGATCTGATGAAGGGTTTCTCGATGATTTTATTCTTGAAGAGAGTGATCAAGATCCTCTCTCACAGATGCAGCCACAGTCTAACTGGCCAGCATTACCTCATTCAAGTGTGTCTCAACTCGGTTCAACTTCCGGATTGCCCTCGCAAATACTGCCTGCTCAATTGAATCCATTGAACAGTAGCATCACAACAAGCAGAAGACCAGGTTAGATCTTGTAACATCTGAGTTTGAGTTTTGCATTAATATTATTTATTAGGCAGGGAAAAAGTGTTTATCAATCAACCAATCTAACATATGAAACTGACTCCAAGAACATGGAGTCAGCTTTCTTTTAAAACCCTTTTTCGATTTTTGGTTTCCCTCCCCCATTC
>LPNX010288597.1:0-60944 GCA_001517045.1 Pseudotsuga menziesii
GGAAATTCCGTAGTAAATTCATCTTTGCGTCTTATCGTCCCCCCCCCCCCTCACCCTTACTATATAACGTAAAGGAAACCTATCTATCCTTATCTATCTAGTCTATGTTCATGAAAAACTAAACTAAAGGAAAACCTAGACTATTGCTACTGCTGGGTTTGGGAGCACCTGTTATAACATATGCGCAGGTTCTTACCTCTCATCTTACCGCTCCCTCGCCACCAACCTATCACTAAAATTCATAAGAAAATTCTATTTTTCCTACCTTACAGAACAACTCCCTGGAAACGACGCCAAAATTTTGGGTGTCTTCTACTATATTAAATACACCTAATATTTAATTATTGACCGGGGTTGGTAGGCTTAGAGTTTCTACAAAATATATGTGAAGGTAGAGGGGTTCCTAGGGCGTTGTAAAAATACTTTAATAAACAAAAGATTGAAAGATCTTTCAAAATGAAAAAACAGAGTCAAACTCCTAAAAATTTAATTATTAATGTGATTAAAGCAAAACATCATACTAGGATAATATCAAACTACTCATTAATTAACTCTTCTTCTTCTTAATCTAAGAATGGCAAAACTTTCATAAACAACTTTAGAAACTCAGAAAGGTCTAATTTATGAATAAGTAGAAAAAATAAGTAAAGAAGCAAGTAGAAAACTTAATAAAGAAAACTTAATTAAGAATACTTCTCTAATTCTTTAGCCTATAAGCATTTTTTAGTAAACATACAATTAAAGGAACAAATCCTATGCTAGTATCAATCTACAAAGTATTGGTGTATTTTCCAGAAATTAACATGTCTAACCCTAAATTCAATATAAACAATGGTGAATTAAACTAAACCAGAGATACAGTTATAAGATATTACAATGATGATAAATGAGGAAATCAAAGACAAAAGAAGCAAATCAAATTATAATTCAAAAACATGCTTTGGTTGAAAAGAAATATGAAAAGGGCTTTGAATAAGTACTTTAACATAATCTAACCTAAGGTCCTAGATGCTAATGTAACTATTACCTAATTACCAAAACATAACAGAATTCAAAAAGCCAAAGAAATAAAATTGAAAACAGGTTAAAAAAATAAACTACAAACACTAAAGGTCGGATGGAAGGCTAGATGACAGTCTAGAAGGAAGGTCTGAATGACAGTCCAAACACACAGTCTGAATGAGAGGCTGTATATAGAGAATAATAAAAACAGACCTAAATGATTTAATTATCAGCTGCTTTTGTGCATATGAAAACAAGATGCATAAAGGATAGAATTTAAACCTAATTAATAATTAAAATAATCAAAAGGGATTACTACTCTATGGGTATGAAGAGTTTGTTTCGATTATAAAATAAAACAAAATGATACATTGCTGAATTAATCTATATTTAAACAAAAGTTAATGATACTAATTCTCACTACAAATCAAACCGAAGACTAACTAAATTTTATATATCTGCAAATATAACATTAAGCATTTAACCGAAAGAGAAGACTGAAAGGAAAACTGGAAACAAACTACACATGACTGGTCACTCTAATTCTATGGGAAAAGACTACATTAAAAGCATAATTACATTAACTATAACAAACATATGTCACAGAAAGTAAATAAATGGACAATTATAGTAACATAATCAAATGAAAAAATTAAAACAAAACTACTTATCTGTGAAAAAAAATAACAAAAACACGTACGGACATGGAAGCCACTGGTTGTTGAGGGGCCCTCTCAGTAATCAGGGGATGCATGTCTAAGTCCTATGCAAACACAACCATCAACAACAGAATGTACAGACTTTTATTCAGAATATGGGACAAAATTACAGTGTGCTTAGGGACAAATTACATGCATAAAACTGGAATTGACAACTCTCTAGCTCTCCAATGAAGGTGTTTATATATTGTTTATGAGAGTTTGAGAAAGTCGACCCTTTAGTGGTCAACTTCTCTCTAAATTTAGTTGATTATAATGAACATTAACTATTTGCAGTCCAGCGCATAGTGTGGTTCCTCCCTCAACGTGATCGTGTCATCTTCAGCATGAGCAGGGTGTCATGGTGGTGTATCTACTCCTCCTTTTGCATGGCTAGTGGAGTGGTGTTGGGAACAGAAAATGTACACGATGGGTCTTCTAGAACACAGGTCCTTCATCACTGTGAACAAACTTTAGATGTGGTGCATGGACTCCTTGCTTAGCACAGCAAGAAGGGTGGTGGCGAGCGAAGGATATTGCAAGGTGGTGCACTATCCAGACCACAACTTTATTACCAAGGAACATGGATAAAAATTTATTTGTAGGTTGTTTTATGTTTTACAGCATGCAGGATGATGGATGATTTGGATGGGAGGATGAACAACTAGTTGCATTGTGAGTTGGATACACTAAGCGTTAATCTAGGGAAAATATGGCAAACCACTAGCAAATTTTGCGCCATGGGATAGATGATGAGGTGAATAAAATCAATGCAATGGTGATCCTTAGGCTGGGGGATTCATCAAGCATCAAACATGTGGATAGCAGGTGGTGTTAGGCAGTGGCAACATGATGTTGGGCCACAACAACGTGAACGTAGCATGCAAGTTCCTTCTTCAACGTGTTGGTAAATATGTGTTGGACAAAGAACTGGATAGTGAGCTAGATGGTGGTTGCGCATGGTTGGCTGAATGCTTGTCTGTTTAACGAGCTAAAAACTAACATGTATATTATAAGCTTTCCCAAAAAACTATAAATCTGCAAACAAATACATAACTTAATAGATATATTAAATATGCTTTAAATAATAGAAATTTAAGTGAATATAGTTGTAAAAATAATGTTAATACCTAGAGTTGTGTAAACATCAAATTCGTTCTTACCTCATGCTAAATAACGATCTGCATGACATAAAATACATGAAAGATAATAAAATATGTATTTAAATGTGTTATTTTAATGCCAAAAATGATAACAAAATGAGGCTCAACACCTTCAAATAGATTGGTTACTGCATCAAAAATTTCCTTTGAAGTATTCATTGATTATACTTGAGGAATGAAATGGTCCTTGATAGAATCAGCTATGATCCTCTTGGATTTGATAATATCCTTCTTGTGATTTTCCTTTTCTTCATCTTCACCTAGTTCCTTGACCTCATCTTTGATGTAGCCTTCTAGTTCATGTTCTTCTAGGATGAGCATGACTCCATACTTCCATGCTATGAAATTCTCTACTCCCTCAAGTTGTTCATCAAGCTTGGTATTATTTGTCATCTTAAATGAATGAGAACCTCAAATGGAAATATAGTAGATAGTACTTACCAATTTTAGGAATGTTTCTCGAAACTACTTCAGGATGACCTAGGGTTTGAAAAGAAAAACCTAATTTTCCAACTGTGATCGCTTGCAAAACTGATTAGATGAAAAGTTGTGCCTCCCCAAGGTGATCTAGACTCTATCATGCTTTTCCTGAATCTGTGGACATAAGCTTGAAAATTTTTATTCCCTAGTTTCTCCTAGCAACAATGGTAGGTCAAAAATTGAAGATCCATAGAACTAAAATCTATTTCAACATAAATATGTTCCCTCGTAGGGAAAGTTAAAATGACCCTTCTTTTCTAGCTAATATATAGAGGGAGGTGTCCATAATAGTGATCCCTAGCTCATTGAACCGCGGGAAAAAGTTCTTGCACAATTTCTTCTTTTAGGTTGGCTCTGATACCATGTTAATATTTTAAAATTTGTTTTACCAAACAAATGAATCATTGAAAGAATAAAAATCACAAAAGAGAGCACAAATATGTATCCTCAGAAACCCTCATGTGGAAGAAAACCAAGCAAAAAATCCTCGTTATGGACTTCAACCAAGTATAGCGTAAGACGGAAGAAATAAGAAGAGACCACTTCCTTATCCTCAAATGGAATGCTTCTCCTCTCTCTAGCAAACTTGCTTGAGTGCATAGTGTGTCCAAATGAGGGAGGCACTTCACTGATTTATACACATCAACTGATAATCCTAATAATTCAATAGGGATGACTTATCCTCACTCTCAGGGCTTACTTATCTTGGGAGACTTAAAAATACATTTTAATAATACTTTTGTGGGTACTACTGACCCGAAATACAATGGAGGTTTTACCTCAACACTTTACATGACCAAATACAACAATGACACCCATAATCGGAAAAGGGGACATAATAGTAATAATACAAAATAGAATATATTCCGTAGTTATATTTCTTTAACACCTTTTTGGGCGTACCAAACCCAAATAAACACGTATCTCTATTATACCCAACACTTTAGTGACACCATTTATCTAGGTTGGGAATTTAAATGTATCCTGTATATTTTCTTGAATCCTACTTTGAAATATTTTTTCCATTTAACATAGGTTGCTGAAATGGATACGAGAGCAAATACAAATACAAGGAGGGAAATGGATTTGGCAATTTTAAAGAAAAATCAAATATGATACGGCATGGAAATGGAAACGCGTGCACACACACACACACACATGGACTATCAAAGTTGACTTAATCATCCATGTTTTAAGGGGGTTAGTTAGCACTCAAGTATAAATAACTGATCTCATGTGTTGATCAATATGACAAAAGGTGTGATGACATGCAATATTGCACTCTATGATGTAACTTGGATATTTTTTTTTTTATTGTTTATATTGATAAATATAATTGAAATAAGATTACGAAATCACATGGCATATCATATGGAGAATTTTCTAAATGGTGCATCATCATAATTTTCTTCACAACATAAAGGCAGGGATATGAGAGTGTACTAGAAAAAGAGTAAATAAGGTTATAGTTCAAGAGTTAATACTAATTAAAAAAACATGAAACATGATAGAGTGTTATTGGAAATAAGTGTTGGTCCATGTAACCCTTCATAAATGTAGTATGTTATTCTTTAGGGATGAAATTTCCATTGTATCATTTTGATATGTGAGTTATTTAATCACATATGCAAGTCAATGGGGTGGGATTAAACTTCCACCATATCAATTTTGACATGTGAGTTGTTTTATCACATATCCAAGTCACTTGAGAGTATTTGCAAAAAAAACTAAGAAAATGATAATAAAACAATCATTGTACTTCTACACTAGGATGTGACAATAACACAGGCTTAGCAATACCATAGACAAGCATTTGATGCAATAAAATGGCCATATATAAATGGTTTTTCGAACCAAAAGTAAGCCTCATCATTTTTGGAAAAATATGAAGAAAAAACATGACATAAAAAATCATATTACCATTCACCAATTTAGGATTAGGGTTTAGCTATTGATTTATAAGATTTGAGAATTTATTTCTAAGTTTTGGGCCTCAATTTAGGGTTAGGTTTGTATAGTTTTTCTTTAGAGTTTTTTTAATGTAAAAATATCACTATTTTTTATCAGAAACTTTCCTTGTAACATCTAAAATGTTTCTGAAAATCAAGAAATGGCATGGAAATGGTTGGAAATAGCTTGGAAACATTTTTTTTTAATATGCCTTGGAAATGTTTCAATGTCATTTCTAAGTTGTATCCCCTCTGTTTCAGTTTCTCAAATGGGGAATGGCGTTCCCTCCATCTTCCTCGATGTTTCTAGTAACTTAACTATAAAATATTTGGAAATTCCCTTCTTATATCTACATTTCTATTTGAATCTATGTTTCTTCAATCATCCTCAAGATACAATATTGCACCTCCCTTTGTTAGCACAAACCCCTTCTTCTCAAATCCTTTATTTCCCTTTCCAACTATTGATGGATTTTAGTTCTTTACAAAAGGATGATTCTAAAAGTGTAGTACATTCAATGGATTGTTTCGTAAGTATTATCTTGAAATCCCTAGAAGTGTAAGGACTTATTATTATTTTTTGTAGTTACTCTGAAATTTTTTACACCACATTTAGGGTTCTTGAAGAGATTTTGGGTACATGGTGTATGTTCATATCCTAAATGGACCAATATGGATTAGCGCATATGATATGGTCTATAATGGATGGATAAATTGGCATAGATTGCTTGGTGATTTCCTAAAGTCATATGGTTGGTGGTTTGGTATTATTCCCTTAGGAATTGGATTTCTATTGTTAGTTTGTTAGACACCCTTCATGATGGCCACATCGAGATATCACATGGTTGGAGAATTCCTTACTTGGGAGGAGGGAATTAGGACCTAGATGAAAGGTGCTTGCATGGACTCTTGTTCAAAGGCTTGGATTTTATTCATGAATGCTTGTGTTGGCACAAATTTATTATAGAGGGAAACTAACCCATTTGAGTGCATTACTTAAAAGGATTGATGCAGTCTGTGGAAGTTTGTGACACACTAGGTTGCTTGAAATGAGCACTTGCACATGTGATAGGTTTTGTTGAATTTCTCTTGTAATTAGAGATGATAGATCTACTACATTGATGTTGTTATGGATGCTTTTTCAGTTGATGTGATGCATAAGATGGCTTGTGATAAGTGGTTGATTTTTTTTATTGTTTGCAAGTAAGAAGTGGTATATTTATGTGATCATTGACTTGTGTGGTTTTATTTTTAGTAGGTGAGATACTCAAAAGGATTTGTGATAGGTGGTTGATTTGTTCCAGTATATGCCAAATTGTTTTTCACTTATGATAGCTGGAAGAATTATCCATATTGTAAATCTTCCAAGATTGATATGGTTCTGGTATCTTTGTTGTTCTCTATCATTGTGTCTAGTTTTGGATGGTATGGAAACAATGGATCTTCAAAACACATGACATATGATAGGTATATATTCATTAGGATTTAGAAGAAAGAAGAAGGCCCGAGTGGATCTTGGTGGCAATGCTAGTTTTCTTGTGAGAGGAGTTGGATCCATTTCCTTCAAATGACTTCAAATGATGTTCTTTAGTTGGACTATTTTTTGTTTGTTCATGGGTTGAAGGATAATTTTATTTAAGTGCATTGTATGAAAAATGCATAGTGGATAATTTCTTATGAGGGGAAAAAGTGCACCATCAATGATTTTACTCTAGGTAGTACAACGAACTTGGCTAGAGTGATGAGAGAGGGTGGCATTTATAGATTAGTTGTTAATCCAATGACAATACATTATAGCGGGATGTTGGAAGAGCCTCCTCGATTTCATGAGGCGCATGCATGCTAGGGTTTCATGGATATATATTTAGAACATATTATGGTTTTAGTAATTAATTCAAAATGATGTGATTGTGTCTTGTGTTTATGGATATGATGACAGTTCTATATCTTGTTGGAAGATATTCTAGTACAATGGAAGACTATGGTGAGAAAATATGTGATATTGCATGAGGACATGAGGTCTTTGAATTACATGGGACTCGACTTCGATGATTAAGGAGAGAAATGAGGTTATTGTTCAAGAGGTCGATTTAGAGACTCGAGATGATTCAAATTCAAATGGAAAATGGGTGAATATTCCCTCACATATTGTAGAATGTAGAAATTTGAGATGGATTACACAAAAGAATATAGGATGCACAAGATCATATTGGAGCACCCAAATATTTAATGTGGGTCAGTATACCTCCTAGGATACATCCTAGTCATTTGAAATGGTTTCTTCCATCTATGAACATTCCATTTTCTTTGAGAAGGATAGGTTTGATACCTTGATGGAGAGTGATGTTGCAATTATTTCCATTTTTGCAGCCGATAATAGTATTCTACAGTACAAGTATAGGGTTGATGGATTCTCTCAACCAAAGAGAGAATCCCTAGAATCCCCTCATATGTAGGGAGTTGAACATGTTTTTACTCTTACTTCAAGATTATCGTTGGATGAGAAATTTGATCTAGTTCATGTTGATTTTCATGATGACAAGTTGTTGATGTCCTTACGTGGATTGTTTCCAATACCACAATATTTGTATTCCAAGCTCCATGAGTTGACATGTGCAAATTTGTACCTTTTTTATATTGATATGGATACACATGTCTTGATCTTGTATGGAGATGAGATCTTATCTACATTATATCTTGAACATATTATGATTTGGTGTCCATTGACGTTGGCCTATGGTTGACTAGGAATATGATGAAACTCACAAGAAATTACCCACCCCAAAATTTATCCTAAATAAGAAATGGATTAAAATCTAATTAAGACGTAATTAGTGTTGTTAATCACATAATTAGTCAAAACTCCTAGTTCCTCCAGAAATATTTTCTGACTACATGAGAAATGAGGTGGGGTAAATTCATGCGGTTAATATGTTTTATGCATAAAGTGATGTGGGTTTATTTGAATTTTTCATGAGCGAGTAACAATTCTAAAATCGCTCCCTTTTCACTTGAATTTTTCATGAGTGGGTAACAATTGGAAAATTTCTCCCTTTTTCACCCATTTTAAATTACCCAAAACTAGTTATCAATTTACGCCATCTTCCATGCTTGAATGAACTAATGAATTATGTAAGATAAACATATCAACAAACCAGGTCCCTTATTGAGAAAACCTAACAAAAGAACCATGTGAACCCTAGGCCATATCTCTCTCTCTCTCTCTCTCTCTCTCTCTCTCTCTCTCTCTCTCTCTTTNTTTTTCATTCTTATATTTTTGTATGGTTTGTTAAATTTATTTTCTATGGTTTGTTAAATTTATTTTCTAGTTTCCATTGTTCTTTTTTTTTGTTTCTAACTAGGATATAATATTTATTTCCCGGATATTATATATACCCAGTAATCAATTTTACCCTTAATTTTTTATGCATAAATTTTACAGGACTAAGAAGCGTCAATATTGTTTGTATGAAATGACATAAAATTGATCACAAGGAGAAACAAAATCAAAGGTTATTACCAAAGGTTAGTGTAGAATTTATACTATGACTACTTAGATATATTTCTGTTTCCACTATTGCTTTCCAATTTCGAGATCTCAATTGTAACCTATGTATCCCATTTGGGAATCTTGTCATGATCATAGGTTATAAATTTTTATGAATTCAATCATGTTAAGTATAGATCCTAATCCATTTCCACATAAATAATAGAAGTTGTTTCCTCCAAAAGTTGTGGAAGAATCCTCTAGGATACTTGCTAAAGAGGATGCTAGATGAGAAAAAAAATGAGAAATAAAGAAACAATTATTTATGCAATGACAAAGTCAAGAAAACTATATATAATTGATAAAAATGATTGGAATCATTATAAAGGAGATTCTAGTGGTAATGGTGTTTATGTCAATCCTAATAAAAGGGAAATACCTTATTAAATTCTAGGTCGTTCATTTATGTAGCGTGCTAGGGTCAATGTTCCCAATTTTGATATAGTTGCTCTTATCGGAAGAGAAAACAATTTAGAAGAGATCATTATCAGAAAATTTATTTATGAGTCCCATACAAGAAATGTAGGAAATGACACACTTGGATCCTTGTGGTAATCATCAAGTTCTTTACACAGTTGGTATCGGTGGCACATGGACACATAGTATGGAAGATGTTTTACTTGTTCAAATGGTGTATTTAGATGAAAGTGTAAATATTATTATACAACATCCTTCATTTTGTGAAATAAAATCATAGTTATGTTAAAGTGGGTCAAATTAATATCTTAAAAAAAATTCCACTGTAGTCATCAAGCGAGGGTTTTACATGGGTTCCAATTATATGTGACTCCCTTATTGGGAAGTGGTTGTTTTTTCAATAGTGGAAGAAAGAAACTCATTCAAATGGATGGTATTATTGTGCACAACTCAAATCCATTTGAATTTACCATAAAGGTAGGCATGTGTGTCCATATGCATTATGAAAATTTCTATGGTATGTCTGAAGAAGAGTCGTTGAAAATTCCATATCCTAAGGAAGTGTTTAATTGTTTAGTATAGGTTTCCAACTTTATTTTGGGTAAGAAAATTTGAAATTTATGTGGATGTTTTTGGTATAGGCCACCATATTCCCTAAGGTGTGAATTTCCATCCACCTGATCAGGTGTTTTATAAAAAACAAGGTTTATTGATACCAATTGAAATCATTGATGGTGATTATACTTTGGTATATTTTAATATATACTTTTAAATTCATATAACAATAATTTATTTATAGTATCTTGTGTTATATTTATTTTTATTGTAGGAATTATTGATGTTTTTTTAATTGTGAGCTCTATTAAAAAATGGGGCATGAGCTTGAAAGGGAGATTTTTTTTTAAATATAATGCTATGAAAAATGATAACACCAATTTCCAACTTCTTGCAAAAAAAGGTGAACCTAATGAAGTTGTGGTTACTAGATTGGTTTCCTCTACATAATATGGAACAAACAAATCATTACGATCATATCTTGGAACAATGCAGCCACATCGAATCCATTGCCACAGTATTCATCTTCTTTATTATAAAGTACACAAATAGATAAGGTATCAAAACATGATACATAGTGAATATTACATGGAAATTTATTGTTCAAAATAAAGTTTCATGGTTATTTTTGAAGTTATTTCATTGCATTGTGTAGATCCTATGATTGTGAAGAAGAGCAATTCACTATATTTCACCATAGAAGACTATGCAAATATTTAGGTTTTTTCTACACATGTCCAACATTTCCTGATAGATATCATACATTTTTAGGATCCCTTGATGATAGTCAACATATTGGTAAATGGAGAGTGGGACCAACATTTATATTTTTCTAATTGTATAATAGTTTACAACCTTGTGTGTAGATGCATTTTCATGAGATCCATAGCAATTTAGTCATGTTCATTGTTGTTATTGATCAGGGATGAGGACTAGTGCACCCCATTTGGAGATATAAACATTATACCTAACATAAATATATGTTTGGTAATTCCCTTTTTTTTTGTAAATAAGGAATTACATTACTATTTCATAAAAATATTACATAGTTTCATAACATTTGGCCTTGTCGATGCATAGTCATTATGTTAGCCTGATTTTCAACTCGATACATTTCTTTACTATTCATCATTAAGACAAAGAATACTAGGAAAACAAAATACTGACAACCCCTCCAAAACCAATATTATATAGTTCATATTTATCAGCATCAACAAAGAGACTTTTAAACTTAAAATTTTGAACCACTATTTTTTGTCGATAGACCACCCTGACATAGGAATTTAAAAAATAGAAAGAGACTAACAAAAAAGGAAATTAACCGAATGGCATCTTTAAATAACCTTGGACATCACTGGTATGGAGGGATGACGTAGGAAACATGGACACCCTGCAATGGTGCCAACGCCACCATCATTGAACACGGTCACAAAATCACCAACTTTACCTGGACCTTACCCTTGAGATAAAACTCCTTGATAAGAGATGCCCACATATGAACCCACCATTAGAGGAGGGTATAATTGAATTCCCATCTTACTTTCCATTAAATCAATTTTCTTGTGCATGAGCCTGCAATCTCAATTATTCTCTTTCCAAGCATGTGTAGGCTATGTGTCACCATTTTCTATGTTCTCTCATTCCATAAGGACATGGGAGAGAAGACCCTTCATAACCCAAAGGTGGTCATGATATAGTCATAAGATGACAACTAACCAATAGTCGAATGAGGGTCAAGAACCCACTCAACGACCTCCTATATTAACTCGTCCATTTTTAGGGCCTTAACCCGCTCCGACATATTTTTCCACTTGCTTAATATCATATTGAATGGATAGATTAATTTGGTCATGGAAAAAACAAGTCACCTAATAGGATTTATTTATCTCCCTTTTCACCCTTGAGTCCTTTCCCTTCTTCTCATTCCTCATCACCCTCTTTGATTTTGTCCCTTTGGGTGCCATAATTACCCTCCTCAATATAAAACTAACTTCCTCACACCACTTCCTCCTTACTATATTGTGCACAAACTCAGAAAAAGGAAAAAATCCAAGGAACTTGCAGACAGTCTTAGGCCTTCCTGCATTACTTTCATTCATCATTACTGCATTGATCTCCTCAATTCACAGGATTACCTCCACATTCATTGTTGTACCTCGCCACAGATTATGATATGTCATCTTCTATGCGAGGACCTTGTTTTATCCTATTCTCATCATAATCTACTAAGGGCCTTAATTGTTCATTAAATCTAGGGTTAAATCATTCGGTACTTCCATCGTCTTCCCGAGGTGGGATATCATCATTCCATAGGGTCGTTGTAACAGTATTGTGGGACCAATTGTGGGAATCATAGGGGTGATTTTTTTCTATACATGCCCTTTATGTTGATTGCATGTCCATAGACTCCAACTAGGAGAATTTGTTAACCTATTCCTAGGTCCTAAAACCTCCCAACTATCACCCCACCCCCCGATGTATGTGATTTTCATTTTTTCCTACATAAGCCAAAATATCCACAACCTTGTTTCTATCCCGCTTGATACGGATAAAATTCTAAGCGTGGGGATTTCTTAGCTGGGATACCAATTTTTCCAACCTGAATACAAGCCTCCAACTTTCTACCACTTTGGATAGCCTTTTCCCATTATGTAAATTTTTTTCCATCTAGGTAATTACCTGAGGATCCCCTCCAATGATGGTGGGTTCCAAATATTTGTTGGTAACCAAATTAAGACCGAAGAGAAGGCCCTCAAGATTGGTAGAATTATTAGTTTTGTTTCCATTGTTTCCAAAGTAAACATGCATAATATTTCCTTCTTGGTTTCTTGCCACTCAACCAAAACAAAAAGATCCTTGGTTTCCCAGCCTCGCTGAAATTAAGTTTAAAATACCTCCATGGGGGAGGAGTCTAGTAATTTGAGCTATCATGGGAAACCTTTTTAATTTTTCCTTTGATCCATCCTTGATTTGTTGTGTTTAATCCCCATTCTACTAAACTGCATTTCTATGAGTCTCCCATCTCTCATTCCTTATCATACCACTGGGTGATTCTGATAATTTCATGCATATGTGTACTGATCTTAGTCCAAATTTCTCAGGGGGGTGGAGCTCATTTCTTGAAAGATTATGCAGTTCCTTTCCTTCTATATTTTCCACATCAAAAATATCAAGAAAGATATCTTTATGGAGTTTACAATGGAATTTTGAAAGGTCTCCAATTCCCAATATTTAACAATCTGATTAGGCCACCCTCTTGAATGATTAGAGCATCATAAATTTTCCTCCCCCCTTTCCCAGAAAATAGAAACAAAG
Source organism: Pseudotsuga menziesii (assembly GCA_001517045.1). Classification (NCBI taxonomy): domain Eukaryota; kingdom Viridiplantae; phylum Streptophyta; class Pinopsida; order Pinales; family Pinaceae; genus Pseudotsuga; species Pseudotsuga menziesii. The sequence goes on from LPNX010288597.1 coordinate 13,127, forward strand.
GGGCAAGAATCAAGAAGTTGATCCATGGTTTCCTCCTCACCACAACACAGGGGACATTGTGATGTTCCCACCACACCATGTCTTTTAAGGTTTTATCTAGTTAGAATTCTTTAGTAGATAAATAACCATATGAAAGTACCAACCTTGAAGCAAGCATTCATCTTTGATACTTTTTTTCCATATTTCTTCCCCTATGTCATCCCATTGGTTAGTTCAAAGTTCATATGCTTCCTTTGTTTTAAAAATACCTTTTGGAGAGTATCCTCATCTCAACTTGTTGTACCATTCTGAATTCTTATGCACATATTCTATATTTTTTCATTGATCCTAGGCCAATACTCTTCTAGGACTCTCTGAAGCCACCATTTGGGTCGATTCCATTCATAGTAGTCCCCATCCCTAGTCACAGGCTTCCAAAATTGATTAACCTTGGTCAGACTTAGTTACCTACATCTATCCTATCTATTCCCTATATTGATCTAATTAGATGACATCTTAGGCATATTATTCCAAGATTCTTCCCATAAATCAATCATCTCCCCATCTCTAACTTCCTAGAAGTTGTGGTCCTATATTATACTCCTACTGTGAAGAGCAGTCTTCCATATGTGTGATCCTTGTTTCTCCTCATTAAATATAATTAGATTTTTTTCAGGAGGTCTTGGGAATATTTAATGTGCCATAGATTTACCAGAAGATATGAGGTATGGGTGACCCATCCCCAACAAATTTTAGCTCTCAGGACCTCACTATTTTTTTATCAATCTCTAAGTCCTAGACCCACTTTTCACTTTCGCTTACATATCTTATCTCATCTTATAGTAAATGGATTTTCAAACAGGATATATATATATATCCTGTTTGAAAATACATTTACTATAAACATTTGATAGGAGGCTTTGGAAAGAATTTTTATTAAACTAGGTGGGCATTTCATAATACAAGACAACCATAAAGAATTTCTTCAAAGAAAACACTTTTTTAACAAAATGGAAAAAAATATAATCCACACCATTTCCAACTCAAATCACTTAAAAAAACCCAATAAGGAGGGTTTGGAATGTGTTTTACCGAAGTGGGTAAAGATGGTTCCAAAAAAAGAAAATTTGTCGTCTTGGAAGATTCATTGAGGGCAAATGAAACATCATCTTAGGAATATGAAAGAGTATTTTGTCAAAAATGTAACTATATTGAATCTCATTGTATTGCTTTATATTATTGACGTATGTACAGGATATAGTGTGCATTTTAATAAAACCTATTTTTGCAAATTTACACTATATTTGCATAACACCTTGTATAAGTAGTTCATAGATTGACTGTGAGCAAACAAGGTTAGGTTATATAAAAATATCATAAGGATATTATTCTCGATATATNAAATCTATGAAGAGTTTCTTCCAAAAAGGAACTTTTTGAAACCAAATTGGGAAAATAGATGTATAATGAGGTGTAAAATAGTAATAGACACCATTTTCAAATGGAAACACTCAAAAATTCCCAATAATGAGGATTGGGCATGCATTTTACTAAAGTGGCCAAAGATGGGTCCAAAAAAGACAAATTGTCATCTTGGAAGATTTATTGTGGGAAAATGGAACATAACTTTAGGAATATGAAAGCATTTTTTTCAACAATATAACTATATTCAATCCCATATTATTAGTTTTAATTATTTACCTATATACAGATAGTGGCGTGCATTTTACTAAGGCCAATTTTGCAAATTTACACTTTGTTTTTGCATACAAACCTGTATAAGTAGTTCATAGTTGGTTGGAGCATACAAGGTTATATTTTATAAAAATACCAAAACAATCATTTCATCTCAATATATCTATATATCCTATTTTCAACTCCATTTACTATAAACATTTGATAGGAGGCTTTGGCTTACATTTTTTTAAACTAGGTGCACATCTCATAGATAGAAGACATCCCTGAAGAGTTTCTTCGAAGAAATAAATTTTTAAACTAGAATTAAGAAAAAATGTATAATAATGTGGAAAATAGTAATCCACACCATTTCCAACTGAAATCACCCAAAAATAACCAATAAAGAGAGTTGGCGCACAATTTACTAAAGTGGGTAAAAATGGGTCCAAAAAAGAAAAAATTTCATCTTGGCAGATAAATTGCGGGAAAGTGAAACATCATTTAAGAAATATGGAAGATTTTTTGTCAAAAATGCAACTATATTCAAACCCATAATATTTTTTTCAATTATTTACCTATATACAAACTGTGGTGTGCATTTTCCTAAGCCCATTTTTGCAAATTTACACTTTGTTTTTACATAACCTGTATAAATAATTCATATATTGGTTGTGACAATATGAGGTTAGGTTATATAAACATAGAACAAGGATATTCTTCTCAATGTATCTAGTTACTTTTTAAAATCCATTTATTGTAAACATTTGATATGAAGATTTGGCTTGGATCTTTATTAAACTAGGTGGGCATTTCATAAATATAAGACATCCATGAAGAGTTTATTCAAAGCATGCACTTTTTGAAGCAAGGTTGGAAAAATAGATGTATAATAAGGTGGAAAATATTAATCCACACTATTTCCAACTGAAATCACTCAAAATGACCCAATAACGAGGGTTGGGCATGAATCTTACTAAAGTGGGTAAAAATGGGTCCAAAAACAAATTGTCATCTTGGAAGACTCATTAGGGAAAAATGAAAAATCAATTTAGGAATCTAAAAGAGGTTTTTGTAAAAAATGTAACTAGATTCAACCCCATGGTATTACTTTCAATTATTGACCTATGTACATACTATGGCATGCATTTTACTAAGCCCATTTTTGCAAAGTTACACTTCATTTTTACATAACAACTTGTATAAATAGTTCCTCATATGTGTTGATATTAGGGGTAAAAGTATGTTAAAAAAATTAATAAACCATTTGGTATTATGGGTAAACTAAGATAAATTCATTGTAGGAAAATGAAACATAATTCAATAGGAATCTAAAAGAGGTTTATGTCAACAATATAACTAAATTCAAGCCCGCGGTTTTACTTTTAATTATTTCTCTATGTAAGCCAAATTTTGCAAACTTACAATTTTTTTAGTTTAACAACCTATATAAGTATTTCATAGTATGTATTGGTATTAGGGGTAAAAGTATGTTATAGAAAATTTAATAAACCATTTGGTATTAGGAATAAACTAAGTTAATGGTATTACATTTACAAGTATACCCGTAAACCATTTAAATTAAATTAAACCACATTTGCTTGTATTCAAAATTGTAATGAACAAGTTTGTTTTCCACAATTTCAGCACAAAACCAAAACAACCACGACCACAGTTGAAACAAGGTCGTATTGTACCATGGTCTCAATTGAAATACAAGCGTTCTCTACCATGTCAACAATTGAAGTAAAGGCATCCTCTAGCATGGAAACAACTAAAGTAGGAGGTTTTCAGGTTGTGAGGTTCACAGTGTATAAATTCAAAGAGTGTTTTAATGCATGGAGTGTTAGAAATTAGTGGCCAAGAGGTATGCTAAATACCCTTCTAAGAGAAGGAGTGCATCATTTTATTTTTGGCCAATTCAATTTTCAAAAAGGAGATAGATGGTGTCATCAGTTATTATGATCATGAGGGCATGGAAATGTCCATTTTTAGAAAGAGGGTTTATTTTTACCCGATTTCATTTCCAAAGCAACTAAAATTCCATGTTGAGGGGGGTAGTGCTTCACTCCAAAAAAAAAGCTATAAAAGATTGAGATGATTAGTAAAATCTATGGGAAAAAAGTAGTTGTTCCCGAGAATGGTTTTAAAATGAAATATCTTCCCTCGGAACTCTACAAAACCTTGAATAATATTGTCCATAGGACCGTTTTGAATCACCACAGGCATGATATTAATATGGGTGAGTGCATGAAGTTGGTCATGCACTGGGTTGAAGACATGGCCATAGGTGTCCCTCATCTTTTGACTAAGAAATTTCACTTTGCATAGAAGGATAGTATGATGAAGAGGGTAAATTTTACTTACCCTGGAACTATGCAAAATATTATTAATTTACATCGACCTAGTGTTGTTCTATCTTTCACTAATAAAACATACATTAGGAAGTCTAAAATTAAGCAAAAAACAAGGAAAAACATCATCAATCTCTAGAGAACAATGTGGAACTTCGTAATTACATGAATAGCCTTTGGAGAATGATATAGAAGGTGTGGGAAATGACAATGGTTCGATCAACCCCGCAAAAGTTGATGCTATCAAAGATTTGAGAGACTTTCAAGGATATGAAAGTACAAATTAGTGGCAAGAATTTGTGAACAATGACATGGAACCAAATGATGATACTATTTATGCTTCTCCATAGACTAAATTTGAAAGAGTTGCATCTCGAAATTTGGTTGGTTATCAAATTTCCTCTGATAGATTTGGTTTAATGTCTTTAAGATATTTTTTCATGGTAGATTTTTTTTTTCTCTATTCAAAAAAATGGTGAATTTCAACGAACAAGATGCTATGGAGGAGGATTCTTGTATGAAGAAGTCATAAATGTGCAAGATTAAGGATATCCATAGTGTTGATCTCTTGCAACATGTTACATGGTTATGGAAATCAATTGTGAAAATTGCACAAAATAAAAAATAGACATAGAGAGAAACGACATAATTATTCAAGGATTGTCTTCTCAAGTAGACATGGTTATAGTTGATGCAAGGAATGAATTGGACACTTTCCTTGAAAAGTATCAGATTGAGAAGAATAATTATTCAGAACTATACAGATACTTGAAAATGAGAAAAAATAGGCCTATGGTTTTCAACATACCGCCACTAAATGTTGTGGTTGGTCAAAAAGCAGAACTTCGACGTCAATTAAATCATAAATAGGTTCAATTTGAAGAGAAAATTAAAGAATAATTCAGTAAACATAAAGAGGATATTGCAAAATATGAAAAAAGCGTGACAAACTTGAAGAATGCAATTGAAAATAAAACTGAGTTGTTGAGAGATACAAAACCTAAAAGGATTTCTGTAACAGTGAAGGCTAAAAAAGGAAAAGGATATAACAGTAAAAAAAAGGCAAGGGTCATGGTAATTAGGAGGAAGATTAAAATAATGGTAAATCTTTGTTCGAAGAGAAATTAAAAAAAATAGCGCATCAAACATAAAGAGTAGATTGCAAAATATGATGATAACATGGAAAAATTGAAGGATTGCATTGATGAGAAAAATGTGATGTTGAGTAAAATATATATATTATGACAGAATTATTGCAATTTTCACACTAGAGGACTTATTAAAGGAATATTATCTGACATTAAAAAACAAGGTAAGGGTATGAGAAATAAGGAGGAAGAAGAAAGGAACATTGGAGATGGTAAAGGTAAGAGTAAAGATCTAGTTATTCTTAAACATTACAAAAATATTGCACACTATAATTCCTTAATTGAGTATGCAGAGTCCTTACAAATACGGGAGAATAAATTACATGAATATATTGCATTAATGAATGTTAGAGGTGATATTCCTTCCTCATCCTCAACACATGAAACATTGAAGAAGAAACTAGCTAAGAAGGAAATAATTATTAAAAAGATCAAACAAAATCTATTGGAGAATAAAAAAGCACAACTTTTGGGATGTGATAGTGAAATTAAAAAACTAAAATCCCGAATTGCCTCTTTGAAAAAAAAATGCATTCTTCATTCAATATCACTTTTTTATACTCTATATGAGAAATATTTGAGGACACAATAGTTTGAGGAGGTACAAAATCTCAAGAACAAATTGGCTTAAGTTCAATCCTAGCTAGAATCTAAAAAGAATGTTCTTCAACAAAAGGAAAATTAACACCCATACAAGCATAGTAAGAATGCATATTTGTTGAAGAAGTATGCATATGATAAAAGAAAATTACAAAACAATTTGCAAAATTATATAAATAAAGTGAAAGACCTAGAAAAAAATTACAACAAGTTCCTGTTGCAGCCTCTGAAGAAATATAGGCTTCTTACAAAAGGTAAGAGAGGATTTACCCAACTTTTTTCTTCTCAACAGGAGTGATTGCATAAACCTTTTAAGCAACCTAGAGTTATAGATTATCATTGTGTATATATGTTTTAATATGTAAATACAATCCAAGGTTATATATATATATAATGTATATTTTTTCGTGCAATTAATGTGATTGATAATTTCTTTTTTTTCTTCTAGAAAAAATTGTAACATAAATGTAACCACATGTAACATAAATGATACCACAATAAAACATGTTTTCATTATGGAAAGATTATTAGAAATACTTATTGCATCATAATATTCTTTCACCATTTTGCATACAATTTTGTATTCCGATCATCTAAGAACTTTTTAATTTTTGTTTCTCATACTTCTTGTAATGACACCAGTTTTTACAAGATTCTCAGCTTCTATATTTTTTAAATCAAATACTACCCATTGAATAAATGTGTTTCACCACACTGCATTGCAACATTTATCAATAATGAGACACCCACTTTATTATGATCCATAGCCTACATTATTGCCATATCAGTAGTAGCTACTTCATACAATGCTTGTGTTTCACTCATTTTATTTTCCTCAATTTTTAAGGATAAAACATCAGGTTTACTGTTATTTTTAGTTTCCATCATAGTTATGTCAACAAAAAATTCCCCATTCATTTCTTGTGTTTCATCGGTCTAAGATACCCTTTTTCTCTTGGATGAAACACCTGGTGTTCTATCGTTATTATCATCAAATAGAATTGGCGTATTTGCAATGGATTCCTCTTGCATTTATTTTGTCTAATTAATCTAACCTATCCCATTTCTTCAAATTGGCAAGATTTGCAAAGTCGGAGTGCAAGTAAAAGATATACTTTATGCAAATAAGATAGATACAACATCATAATTATATAACACCTCATTCATTCATTATACTAACAACAAAATATATTAGCGATAACATAGTGTTGTGGTTTTTTTTTTGTTTTAATAGGGATAAATTCAATGAACACAATGCTCACTAGGGGAGGGAAATCCACGTTGTTTATTTTTTGTTTTTCTTCCTTGCACTTTCTAAAGCTATGTGAATCACTATTGGCATCTTCACCATATTTTCTTATTGTACTTGATCTTGGAAGATGGTCACTAAACTATGAGGAAATATTAATCATAATTAAACACACATTATGAGCACTCACACTATAAAATGAAATCAGATCTAGATACCATTTAAAATTAGGAAATACTTACTATAGTTGGTGCAAGCAAGGATTACTTAGATTATTTTACCCATGAGTCAAACAATTGCTTTACTTGTCGAAAAGTGACATCAAGGAAGTAGGATGCCAACTATGTTGCAATTTCCTCATTTAGTGGACTTCTTAACTTTTCATATTCAACATTAAGTTGACTTATAATATTCAAAGGCATGAATATTATTTCTTTAAATTTTTGGAAAGTAAATTCTGTTTTTATAACAAGATCGAAAAATTGTGCTTGCATCTCATTTACAAGACACATCATGTCATGTTCAAATTTTTTATATACTCCTTAGTAAATCATGTTCCTCCTCCTTGGTAACTATTCAAAATTTTCATTTCCCTATTCTTACGCTCCATTACTTCATTCCTTAACCTTCCTAAAGTATAAATATTAACTACCCTATTCATATGAAAAGCATGGGCCCTTGGACATGTATATGAACAATATCATCTCCTAAACAACAAGAATACAACTAAAGCCACTCACTAGCAAGGAATCCACTCCTGCTATGATAGTGGATCAAAATTTGTATCATGAATGAAATAATACCATCATGATTAAATACATAATACTATGAACTTAATATATATTGGTGTACCTTTCCTCATATGCATAATTATCATCCCCCCTACACCCTTGCAATTGCAACATGTCAAATTATTTATAACACTTCCACATCCTCACCAACCTTTTATACCTTTCTCCATATGGTATGCCTTTAACTAACTATAAGGAGTGTACATGATTACTTAATATTCTATACGAAATGCATAAAATAGAGACCTAATTTCACTCTTATGCCATCATAAAATAATTAATTATAATTATTAGTCAAAATACACATTAAAAATATTGGATATGCTAACATAATTACTAAACCTTTAAAATTCTCTCGTGTTGAATGAAGATATTGTCTGATGTTGATCCATTTGATTTCCCATAAGTAATATCATTATACTCTTGGATTTTTTGATGGTATGGTTCTCCAAGCTTACATGCAACCCCAATTTTCCCCATCTCCTCCCAAATTGGAACAATTTTTTTCTTCTCAATCCTTCTAGTTGAATGAGCCTTGTCATGAGCTTGTGCAAATGTTTGAATTTCATGAAACATCTTGAAAACAGTTCTAATTCTAGCATGGAAAGCACAATATACAAGATTGGGCATTGAGCCATGAGTCACCTATAATTGGAAGCACATGTTTCACATTAGGTAAGAATTAGTTAAATCATAAGAATTTTCATTTATAATTTAGAATTAATTATGAAAATATGTACATTTTCATCATTTGTTCTATTCATGGGATACTTCTTAATAATATTGAATTTTCTACCAAATAAACTGGTTGAATGTCTATAATATGTGCATTCAACTTTTCTTCCCATCCTTTGATTTGTTCCAAAGTAGGATTCAACTCTTAATGTTTTAAAACAAACTAAGATTAAGAAAATAATGACAAGATATCAACATAAATGTAAAATTCTAGTAATATGTATAACTTACAGGATCAAGTTTGGTGACATTGCATAGAAATTGGAAATACTACAAATAATATCGCCATCATGGAATTTTATTTCCTCTATAACCATGTGTATAGCCTTTAAATGCCATAAGCACCAAGGAAAAAAATATATTTTCCATTGGAGAAAAATTATTATTACATACAAAATTGCATATGGCCACTAATATCATGACAATCAAACAAATTTACTTTCGATACCATTCCAACGACCATTAGGACCCCATCCTTTGAAAGCATGTTTAACTATTTCATTAAGTTCTCCTAATTTATATGATCAACAACATGTGCTAAACCCTACTAATATTATTAATTTCCATCCCATTTTCCAAGCCTTACATAATACATCAAGCCACTATCTTCTAGTAACTCAAATAATATTGCACATACCTTATGACCTCGATCATAATGTACACAAGAATCAATACGAAAGAAACTTCAATTACTCTACTTCCATTCCTCTTTTCACATGACTCAGCCATAAAGGAATTTTATGAGTTTACTTTCTTCACTCTAACTCCACATATGGAACCATTAGTTCTCTCCCAACCCATATAAATATCCCTAGATTCTTTGCTACACTTTTTCGTTTCCTTAAAAACTGAATTTGGATTAACTCCCTTCAATACACCATGTGTGAAGATTTTATTTCTTAAAAAAATCTAGTTAACAACTTTTAATTATTCACTTTCATATTAAACTCAACAAACACATAGCACATATAAAAAAATAATCATTGTAACACATTGTCCAATAAAACCATAAACAGAGAAAACCACAACACAAGAATTTACCCTGGAAACCCTAGTCCTTCAGGGAAAACTAGCAAATGTTTGTCTTCCTCTTATTGCGGGATTTGATTACAATTACAGCAGTATAATAGTCCTCCAAATAATCCCTCTGTATGTGGAACTAAACAACACAAGAAGGTGTCCCAAATCCTCTCTAAAAACTGGATAGACCAACCCTAGATCCATAATGGATCTAATAGACAATAGATAAGTAACTCTTCCCTAGAAATATTATGATCTCAACCTAAGATCTGGACCGCTCACTACAAGAGGAAACATGTTTCTTGCAACTGTGATGTTGACCACTACAAAATATCTCCTTTTCTCATGTAATTGTGATGCTAAACTCATACTCTAACACTCCTTTTAAAATCTCACACTCATGGAAATACTATGGACCAATACCATTGGCCAACTAAAACCATTTACATGAGCTGTTATAAATCCACCTTCACAATTTATATTTAGAAATTAGAGTCACCTACTTCTATGTTTCTAGACACCCCCAACATAGAAGTACCTATCGAGTTACAAAAACTAACACTCCCTCTTAGCGAGGAAGGTACTTCCAGAGAAGCATCCACCAAGATCAAACACATCTACTACTCTTGTATCCACTCCCTCTGAACTCAAAAACCTTGCTTCCTCGAAACTAGAAGACCCTACTACTACTTCTATTTGTTGAAATAATGTAAATTCGAAGAATATTCTACTTATAATTTACATTATTATTATTCCTCCTTCGAAAGATGTCACTAATGTAAAAGGCCATGTAAAATTCATGACGTAAACCCTCTATTGTAAGTTGGGTCAATAGTACCCAGAAAAGAATAATGTAATTATTATTGTGAGATTTCCTAGGTAGCTCGGCCTAGTTAGGGTAAATGTCAGTTGGAAATATTAGTATAAATAGGGAGGCACCCTTCCTCATTTATACACACTCACTCACACTTGTATCTCACAATAGAGAGAAAGAAGGAGGGACAAAGAAGGAGGAGGACTAGTGTCTTTGGTATTTGGCTATTATTCTCGGGGTAGGGTTTCCCAGGGTAAATTGATGTGTACCTTGTGATTGCGTCTTTTTTTTCAGTGATCCTCTTTATGTTGTTATTGTGAAAATGTATTAAATGATTATCAAGTTAGTACTTAATCTATGGAATCATATAAAACTTAACATGTAATCAAAGCTATCTTGAAAAGAGAAACTTTCATGAGGTAAATCTCTCTCTTCTTCTCCGGACAAGAAAATTAGGGTTCTATACTAAAGTGGAATTTTTTAGTGCAAGTGACATGGGGAAGTGAGCTCCTCCTAGGCGCATATTTTTGAACCAAGATCAAATTTTTTGAGGGGGTGTATCCTCCGGAAATTCAAGCCTTGGTTTGGCTTGGAACCAGAAATCAAGAGATGGAACCAAAAACTACAGTCTAGAATCTTACAAGTCTAGCTTCAGGGGTTAGAATTTGGATTCTTCATAAATTGACTGTACCAGCATCCTCACCTAATTCAAGAACACATTTTGGTGAGTGCAATTTTCATTTCTAAGAAATTTCTATTTTTGTCATTTTCTATTCTCTGAGACAATATGTCTCCAAGCGCTAAGCTTGCTGACAAGTTGGAAGGCATAGAAAAATTTCATGCTTGCAAATACAGAATAGGATTCATTCTAAAAGAGAATGATATTGGAAATTTTTATCAAGAAAGTGTTAGATTTTTATCATTCAAGCTAGCATTATCTTTGGATCTTTAACTGAGAGAATAACATCCACAGTAATAAACACAAGAGACAAGAGACACAAAGAATTTTCCTCGAGGAAACCATAAAGTAGAAAACCACGCAACTTCCTCAGAGATAGAAAGAGCACCAATAGCAGTAGTAAAACCCAAAAATAGAAAATATGATCTCCACAACTTCTCTCTCTCTCTCTCACTTGAGAGGGCTACTTATCTCTCACTTGTGCGCCCTAATGAGTGAGTGTGTGTTTGATAAATAGAGAGGATCACTCTCTATTTATATTATTTCATTCACTTGAAACCCACTCCAACATGTTGGCCTCACTTAAAAATTACTTACTAGAGCCGACATCTCTAGGAGTGTCTAGTAACCCTAGTGCCCCACAACTTGTGGAAACTTTGCCTCCTCCAACCAACAAGGAGGGTTATCCTTAACACAACAATGGGGACTATTGCCCCAACTTACAATCACTCACCTAGGGTTGACTTCTCTAGGATATTCTAATAACCCTAGGGCCCCACAACTGCGGGAACTTTAACCCTTGACAAATAGAAGGGTTACCCACAATGACTTGACATGACTTGTTCACATTATAGAAACTCCCGATCAGAACATCGGGGCATGACATGACTCAATTACATTACAAACACATCCCAAAATAAACATCGGGGTATAATACATAATATATACAAGTGAATACATTTCGAAGTTACAATTACATCAACACTCCCTCTTAACTAGGAAGGTATTCTCTTGACACAATTTATCAGCACAAGTATTATTCTCTATATCATCTGGATCATCATTGAGTTCTTCATATTCAAGTCTTCTTCATCTAGATCTAGATCATCACTAGATCTTCACTACTGGATCATCATCAAGTCTAGATCATCACTTGATCTAGATCGTCACTGCTAGATCATCATCAAGTCTGGATCATCACTGTTGGATAATCATCAAGTCTAGATCATCACTTGATCTAGATCATCACTATTGGATCATCATCAAGTATGGATCATCACTTAGTCTAGATCGTCACTACTAGATCATCATAAAGTTTGGATCATCACTTGATCTAGATCGTCACTGCTGGATCATCACTTGATCTGGATCGTCACTATTGGATCATCACTTGATCTAGATCATCATCAAAGTTGGATCATCACTGAATCATCATCATCATTATTGCTTTTGTTATCTCAATCAGATGGTGTTATCTCTTCATTCTTCTCATCACAGGAAGTTCTATAGAGCTATACCTTTCTCATGCTAGTTGTAAGCCTAGCCTCTATGTAGGTCTTCTTCAGCACTTATATCTGACACTAAGTCAGAATGGCCTACCCAGCTCTTACATCTAACCTCATATTGTCAAAAAGGCACACCCATCACGCACATCTGACCTCATCTTGTCAGAAAGGCCCAGCACTCACATCTGGCCATGTGTAAACACATCGCGCTAGAATGGCTCAGCACTTATATCCAACCATGTGTGAACACACCGCATCGGAAGGGCTCTGCACTTATATCTAACCATGTTTGAAAACACTGCATCGAAAAGGCTCAGCACTTATATTCGACCATGTTCAAAAACAACACATCAAAAGGGCTCTGCACTTACATTCGACCATGTTTGAAAACACCGCATCAAAAGGGCTCTCAGTCCTAGACTGAGGATTCCTGGTAACTGACCAAGTGCCTCCATTCTCCCTGAGAATGGCATCAGCCCTTATATCTGATCAAGTGGGAACACATCCCTTAATCACATCAAAATGGCCATGCACTCACATCTGATCATGTAAGACTACATCCTACAGTCATATCCCTGATATAGTGATATTTGATATCATACTGAAGTAGCACCTCAAAGTTCTCTTCCTATAAATAGCACTTCCTGCCCAATACGAATCCACATAACCTTCCAGGTTAATCTTTTGATTCACCTCATACTTGAGACCATATTCAATTGTACCCTTCAAGTACCTCACTCCATGCTTTGCAACCATCAGGTGAACATCTCTCAATGTGTTCATAGCAAAGCAAATATCTGGTCTCGTATTTGTCAAGTACATCAAGAAATAAATCATCTGACAATACATCATGGCATCAACCAACTCTGATGAAGCAACACTCAATAGCTTCAGGTTTGATGCCATAGGCATGGTCTTGAACCTCTTTAGGATCTCTACTGCATACTTCCCTTGTTCGAGGAAGATTCCATCCGCATTCAGCCACACCTCCATGCCTAGAAAATATTGCATCGACACATAATAGGAGCATCACTGGTCTTCTGCCTTCAACCTTGAAGCAAAGGTTGGATCTGCTTTACTCTTAGTAAAACCTAGAGTCATCAGTAATCTATCCATCCTGTCATACCATGTCAAACCTCGGGATCTTTTGCAGTCACTCCCTCTGAAGCAGAGCATCATTCTTTCTCTGTCTTTCATACTCTATGCACTAAAACATTCTGTACCATAGTGACAAGTATCTTCCTCTGCTACTGATATTATATGTATCCATCTATGAGCTTGTCATCCTCTGTAGACTTCCATATTCAACCTCATAGCAAAGGTTAATATCTTCATCAAGCTCATCATGTATGTGATATCTCATGGGTGTCTTCTGGGCTAGTACAAGGCCTTCTTATATTTGCACACTTGATTTTTCCTATCATGTGTATTTGTAGTGGTTGCAAATGTCTCTTCGTAGTCTATGCCTCGTGCTATGAATCTTTCCTTGTATCCCATGATGTTTCCATCTATTGCATGATGGAACTATGAGCTTCTCTTCATGTGTCGGTACTGCATCCTAGACATCATTCTTCTTGAACTGGTCTTCCCTTTCTTCTTCGCTACTTATTCATAGCTAGAAGGTTCTGTATCAATGATGCTACTGCATTCATCATATTATTCTTCATTTTGAAATGTCATCACTTGTTCTTCAAAACAAGTCTCATCCTTCTTTTTTTGTAAGCGATCTTTCCCACAAGTCAAATGCATTTGTATGGTTATAAACATTTCATAAGGAATATTCATACTAGAAAATTCTTATGGGTAGACTCCTTCTTGAGCCTTTAGCTTCATAATATCCTTCATTCATCATTTCTTATCCAAATGCTAATATGGATAAGAGTTTCTTCAAGATTTGAGTTCTTCATATTCCTCATCGCTTGAGGGATCTTCTTTGGATGGTGAGATCTTGATCTTCAGTTGCTCCCATCTTATCTTCTCTTATGAGTTGAGCTTATTCTTCTTACCAAATTCTGTTGAAAGTAATCACTTACTTCTGGCACACATTACTCACATGAATGAATTCCATGATCTTGGGAGGCCATTCAAGATGGCTTTCACTACTTCTGCATTCTCCAATTCTTCTTCTACCGCTTCAATTTATTCTTCATTCTAGATCTTCACATTCTTCAACTGTTTTCTCAAAGCCATCTTCCGATTTATGTTCTTCTTTTCAAATAGCTTGATCAAGGAATCAAACATATCTTTCGGTGTATTTAGGGAAGACACTTTTGGTACAAGTTGATCAATGATTGAATCAACAATGATCTTCTTGGCCTTGATCAAGTTCTTCTGGTGTCAGGCTTTGAGCCTCATCTCCCTCTGGAACTGGAACCTCTCTACTCATGTAGGTGTCCAATTCATTTTATTCAGAGAGATCATATGCTTCCATGCTTGGAATTTTTCAACTTCACCAAGCTTATCATCAAGCTAATGTGATATATCACTTTGAAATGTGAACCTCAAATGAAAATAGCAAAAGATTAGATCTTAGCGATTTGAGGTGTCTGTCCTGGTTCTAGAGCTGGATGATCTAGGGTTTTTCAGAGAAACCATAATTTTCAAAACTTGGAATCTTTCAGATATGATTGGATATAAATATAGATCTCTTCAAGGTGATCTATCCAATGTACTCATTTTCTGAAAACAATGGAGGGAAGCTCCCAGAAGAGGAAGCCCTACTTTTCCAATTTCTTCTACAGAAATTCATGATACTGTTTCTGTAATATATATAAAATTACTACTCCTATTTGTCAGAAACTTCGCACTGAGGTAGCCTCACATGTACCTATTCCAACACCATAGGTTTCATCAAAATTGGTTTCACCAATTGGGACATATGATCGTTTTCCCAAGGTGACCTGTTTCAAGACTGTTCAAAACAACAAAGATTTATGGCCTGCCATGTGTCACTATTTCATCTTCTGGGTCTAAAACTTGGATCACAGAAATTAAAGTCTGTGCCCTTTCTGGAACATCTTCATAAATTTCATTTTGACCTATGTAGCCCTAGATATAGCAATTCTCCCCAGGTGTCCTGTTTGGGGATGATTCTTGGGAGAGGCTGGAACCCTAAATTGGAGGAATCATATCCCATGGAATATAGCGAATCGGAGGCTGAATTTTGGAAAAAATGTAAATCAATATTTTATCTTCGGCCTATGAAATTTTCAGCTTCAGAGACTTCTCCAATTCTGAGATATAGTGAATGTACCAAAACGTATCAGTTTTATTATTTAGGGTTTTTCCAGCTCGGGGTCAAACTAGGGTTTGACTTTCTCGGAGTTTCACCCAACCATAAATATTGACTGAGGTCTCTAAAATTTGATTTTTATGACAAGATAAATCCTACTCTAGGCTCACTCAAAAATTCTTCTTTTGTAGAAAGCCTTAATTTCCTGCATAAAAAACTGAAAATGCTCGAAATCGAATTTTGCTTCGACAGAAAGATGCGTCCTTCAATGGAGAGTCAGCCTAGCATAATTTTGCTGATGGATTGTGGAGAGAGACCCAAAAATTAAGAAGCCCTAGCTTCTGCAACTGCACAATTTCTTCTTCTCATGTTAGCTCTGATACCATGTTAGATTTTTATCATTCAAGTTGGCATTATCTTAGGATCTTTAACTGATAGAATAACATGCATAGCAATAAACACAAGAGACAAGAGACACAGATAATTTTCCTTGGGAAAACCAGAAAGGAGAAAACCCCACAACTTCCTCAGAGATAGAATGAGCACCAATAGCAATAGTAAAACCTGAAAATAGAAAAGATGTTCTCCACATCTTCTCTCTCTCTCTCTCTCTCTCTCTCTCTCTCTCTCTCTCTCTCTCTCTCTCTCTCTCTCACTTGAGAGAGCTACTTCTCTCTCACTTATGCACCCCAATAAGTGAGTGTGTGTATGATAAATAGAGAGGTTCACTCTTTATTTTTATTATTTCATTCACTTGAAACCCACTCCAACATGTCAGCCTCACTTAACAATTACTTACTAGAGCCAACATCTCTAGGAGTGTCTAATAACCCTAGTGCCCCAAAACTTGTGGGGACTTTTCCTCCTCCGACCAACAAGGAGGGTTATCCTTAACACAACAGTGGGGACTATTTTCCTGACTTACAATGAATCAACTAGGGTCAACTTCTCTAGGATAGTCTAATAACCCTAGGGCCCCACAACTACGGGGACTTTAACCTGTGACAAATAGGAGGTTACCCACAATGACTTGACATGACCTGTTCACATTATAGAAACTCCCGATCGGAACATCGGGGAATGACATGACTCAATTACATTACAAACACATCTCAAAATAAACATTGGGGTACAATACATAATTTATACAAGTGCATACATTCTGAAGTTACAATTACATCAACAGAAAGTGGTGTTGGAGCCCGAAGAAGATGAAGAAAAGGAAAAATACAAGAAAGACATGTTTAGAGCGAAGAGGATCATAACAGATTCTATCAAGGATCATTTCATTCCTCAAGTATCCTCCAAGGATACACCTAAGGAGATGTTTGATTCCTTATCAATAATTTATGAAGGAAGAAACATCAACTGAAATATGAACTTGAGAGCCCAACTCAAAACTACAAAGATGAGAAAGGGTGAATCTATACAAGAATACTTAACAAGGGTCTCTCAATTATAAGAACAACTAGAAGCAATTGAAGACAAGATTGATGAATTTGAACTAGTAATCACCACTCTCAATGGTCTTACTAGACCATGGGACTCCTTCATCTAAACAATTTGTGCAAGGAAGGAAAGCCTAAAATTTAATGTCCTATGGGAAGAATGTGTTCAAGAGGATGCTAGAGTAGCTAACTGAGAAGCACTACATAGAGATGATGAGCATGATATAGCTACTTGTACTAGAAGAAGAAAAGGAAAGCAACATTTCAAGAAGGAAACTCATAAGGGGTCTTATCCTCCTAGGAAGTTTTAAAAGAATAAAAAGGGAGATTACAAGCAGAAGGATTCCTCCTCTTCTCAATGTTACCACTATGATAAGATATGACAAATTTCCAAAAAATTTCCAACAAAGAAATAAGAATATAAGAGGAAGAATAACAAAATACATCATGCTCACTTAGCTGAAGAAGAGGAATAAGAAGAAGAACCTTCGAGGAAGTTAGCAAAAGGATAAATTTAAGAATATGCTCTCTAGAATATGTATCAGTGATTCGTACAAAAGAAGGTGGCCAATATAAATTGAAAGGTCACTCAGATGAATCCTTGATCCATGATAGTACAAGTCCATGTGAACTATGGAATAGAATTCTTGCTCACATAAACTACAAATCCATACCACATGTGATCAAGGAAGTCACAGGTCTAGCAGACCTAAAGATTGATCATGAAGGAATATGTAAAGGATGTGCAAAAAAGGAAAGAAGATAGAGAATCCATTTCCAAAGAGAGACACCAAGTCAAAAGGAATATTGGAACTTATACACTCATATGTATGTGGTCCAAGTCCCTCCATATATTTAGGTGGGTATGTATATTATGTAACTTTCATTGATGATTACTCTCATAATACTTGAGTTTACTTTTTAAAATCAAAAGATGAAGTGTTTGAAACATTCAAGGAATTCAAAGCCTTGGTACAGAATATTTCAGAAAGAAAGATCAAGACACTCAGGTCAGATAATGGAGGAGATTATACTTCAAATGAATTTGGAAACTTATGCAAAGATGTCAGGATTAAGAGGGAACTTACCACTCCCTATAATCCACAATGGAATGGTGTTCCTAAAAGGAAGAACCGAACCATTATGGAAGTAGTGAAAACTATGATCCATGATCAAGATATTCATGTGAACTTATTGGTTGAAGCAACAAGGAAAACAATATATGTCCAAAACATAATATCCCATAGTGCACTTGGTTTCAAAACCCCTGAAGAAATGTTCACACATAAGAAACCAAAGGTAAGTCACCTCAAGATATTTGGTTTTCCAGTGTTTCTTCATATTCCAAAAGAGAAAAGAAGCAAGTTGGATCCTTCCAGAAGTCAAGTAATATTTGTTGGGTACTGTGAGGTCTCCAAGGCCTTTAGATTCTATATATTAGGTTACCATCATATGGAAATTAGCAGGGATGTAACCTTTGCTGAAGATATAGATCAAGAAAGTGTCAACTTGAATAAACATATGAAGAAGTTATATCTCCCAAAGCTACAGAACCGATGAAAGAAGTTGCACATTCTCCTGATGATGAGATTCTAGAAGAACATGATATGTTGGAGCCCCAAGAACACCCCCACATGAATATTTCCCACAAGAGAAATCTAGCTTGGGCTCATGAGATTATTCAAGAAGCAGAAAGGTATGGTGATCTAGAAGGCTCCACAAGGCAGAGCAAGAAGCCAAATCCATTTCCTAGTCATGTGGATTTGATGTGTGATCTTGTAGAAAAAGAAACTACTTGTTTGAAGTATCTATTCAAAACAAATAATGGGTAGAATCCATGACAGAAGAATACCAATCCATAATGAAGAATGATGTTTGGGAAAGTAGTTCCCAAACCAGAAGGAAAAAGTGTGGTATCTTCTAAATGGATCTACAAGATAAAACATACAACAGATGGAAGTATTGAGAAGTACAAATCCATATTTGTGGCCCATGGATTCTCTCAAAAGGAAGGAATTGATTATGAAGAGACATTTTCTCATGTAGAAAGGTACACTTCTATCAGAACCATCATGGCACTAGCAGCCAAGAAACAATGGAAGTTACACTACATGGATGTGAAAACAACATTCCTAAGTGGTGTTATTGAAGAAGAACTACGCATAGAATAACCACAAGGTTTTGAAGTCGAATTCAAAATCACACTTGTCTATAAACTGAATAAGGCTATGTATGGATTGAGGCAAGTTGAAAGAGCTTGGTATGGAAGACCGATATTTTTCTGACGAGATTGGGCTTTACCAAAACTTAAAAGTAAGGTTGATCCTAACCATTATTTCAAGGTTATGGATGATGAACATGTCATATTGTTGTTTTATGTGGCTGATTTATTCTTGGTAGGTAATGAGAATAAAATATCGGAGTGTAAGAGGAATATGACTGCAGAATTTGAGATGAAAAAACTTGGAATAATGCATTATTTTCTATGTCTTGAAGTATGGCATAGCCCAAAAAGAATATTCCTTAACCAAGGTAAGTATGCAGTGGAAATATTGAAAATTTTTGAAATGTTGGAATGTAAATCCATGGCCATGCCCATGGATATACAATTCAATTTTATGGTTGATGCTTCGTCAGAATTAGTGGATGCGACACTATACAGATAGATCATTGGTTCATTGATGTATCTCATGAATACTCGACCAGATATATGCTTTGCTATGAACACCTTGATTCAGTATCCGGTTGAGCCCATACATGTTCACCTCATAGGTCCAAAGCATGTGATGAGGTACCTAAAAGGTATGGTAGGATATGGGCTCAGTTATACTAGAGATCATGACTTCAGACTATATCATTATATAGATTCATATTGGGAATGAAGTGTCTTAGATAGAAAATGCACTTTGGGAGGATGTTTTAGTCTGTATTTAGCTATGATCTCATCGCTAAGTAAGAAGTAGTCTAATGTTTCTCTCAACAATATAGAAGCATAATATATTGCATCTTGTTCCACTAGTTGTGAAGCCATATGGATTCGGAAGTTGTTGTCATATCTATTCGATATGGAGAATGATTCTACCGTGATTCTATGTGATAACCAAAGCTACATGAAGAGGACAGAGAACCATGTGTTCCATGATAAGATGACGCACATAGAAATATGGTACTTCTACATTCATGACATGGTGCATAAGGGAGCTATAAACCTCCAATATGTGAGCACAGATGACCAGGTTGCAGATGTGTTGAATAAGCCTCTATCTTGTGTAATGTTTGAACACTTCTGAGACAAGATTGGTGTTATTCGTAATTAATTTCCTAGGAAGGGGGAGCAGTATTGATGATACTATGGTATATTGATGACAACAGGTAGCTCAATTGGGATTAATTATCCTTAGACTTGATCCTATAATTCTGAAAGGAAGGATCATCTTAAATGTTGATAAGAATGGAATTGATCCCATAATTTCGAAAGGAAAGATTGTCTAAGATGTTGGTACTAATCATACTTAGACTTGATCCCGTAATTTTGAAAGGAAGGATCATCCAAGATGTTGGGACTAATCATCCTTAGACTTGATCCTGTAATTACGAAAGGAAGGATTGTCTTAAATGTTAATGTAAGTGGACTTAATCCCGTAATTTTGAAAGGAAGGATCATCCAGTGTGTTGGTGGAATTGATCATGTAATTCCAAAAGGAAGGATCGCTCAGGATCTTAGTAGTGGAATTGATATCGTAATTCTGAAAGGAAGGGGTGTCATGCGTATGTATGTGTTAGTTGTGATCAGTATTGGTAGCTCCGCAAAGAATTGATCCTATGATTCTGAAAGGATGGATCATCTATGTACCATAGATGTGTTGTTCATTGTCCCATAATTCCGAAAGGAATGATCATGTTGTTTGTCTTTACACCTTCCATATATGACGTTAATCTAGCCTTGAGTTATTGACGATGATGTTGTTATACATGTCACATGTTGTTGTTGTTATTCCAGCTTTATGCTAATGAGCCAGCATCATGTTGTCGTTGTTGTTGGTATTCCATATTTATGTTGATGAGCCAACCTCGTGTTGTCATTTCTAGTGATGTATCATTTTTTATGTAGATGATGTTGATTCTCCAACTCTTTGTTGTAGATGATGATGTTCCATGATGTAGATGATGATGCTTCAGTTCCATGTTGCATATGATGATGTTCCAGTAGATGATGATGATGCTCCAACTCCATGCGATGCTCCAGTTCCATGTTGTATATGATGATGCTCCAGATCCATGTTGTTGATGATGTTCAAGTTCCATGTTGTATATGATGATTCCTTGTCATATTTTTATCATTTAAGCAATATGATCTCGGATATTATCTAAGAGAATAACATGCACAGCAATAATCACAAGAGACAAGAGACACACAAAAATTTCCTCAGGGAAACCATAAAGGAGAAAACCCCGCAGCTTCCTCAGATATAGAATGAGCACTAGTAGCAAAATTAAAACCTGAAAACATAAAAATGATCTCTAACAACTTGTCTCTCTCACTTGTGCCAACACTTCCTCTCTCACTCATGTTCCCCAGTTGAGTGTGTGTGTGTGTATAAATGAGGAGAGCCTCACTTCTATTTATATTCTTCCATTCACTTGATTTCCACTACAACAAGTCGGCCTCACTTGACAATTACTTACCAGGGCCAACTTCTCTAGGAGAGTCTAATAACCCTAGTGCCCCTCAATTATGGGGACTTTTCTCTCCTGATCAACAAGGAGGGTTAACCTCAACTCAATTGTGGGGACTATTTCCCCGGCTTACAATGGATATTTAATCCACATTGACTTTACATGACTTTGTTACATTAATGATTCTCCTGATAGGAACATCTAGGACCAATGAAATACAATATATGAAATATACAAGTGAATACATTCCAAAGTTACAAATACATCAACACTCCCTCTTAACTAGGAAGGTATTCTCATGACACAATTCATTAGTGCAATTCTTCTTCTCTGGATCATCATCAAATCTAGATCATCACTGGATCTTCATCATCACTGCTTCCACTATCTCGATCAAATGGTGCTATCTCTCAATTCTACTCATCACAAGAAGTTCTATAGAGCCATCCTTTTTTCATGTTGGTTGTAGGCCTAGCCTCCATGTAGATCTTTATCTTCTTCAGCACTTATATCTGACCATGGGAGGAAAACATCCTGCAACCATGTCAGAAAGGCTCACCCAACACTCACATCTGACCATGGGAGGAACAAATCCTGCAACCATGTCAAAAAGGGCCAACACTCACATCTGACCATGGGAGGCCCAGCCTACCACCATGTCAAAATGGCCCAACACTTATATCCGACCATGGGAGGAACACATCCTGCAACCATGTCGGAAAGGATTGGCACTTATATCCAACCATGGGAGGAACACATCCCGCAACCATGTTGGAAAGGCTCAGTACTTATATCCAACCATGGGAGGAACACATCCCACAACCATGTCAGAAAGGCTCAGCAATTATATATGACCATGGGAGGAACACATCCTACAACCATGTCAGAAATTCTCTGCACTTACATCTAACCATGGGAGGAACACATCCCACAAAAATGTCAAAAAGACTCTACACTTACATCTGACCATGGGAGGAACACATCCCACAACCATGTCAGAAAGGCTCTACACTTACATCTGAACATGGGAGGAACACATCCCACAACCATGTCATAAAGGCTCTGCACTTAAATCTGACCACATGGGGAACACATCCTGCATCCATGTCAGAAGGGCTCTGCACTTACATCTAACCATGTGGGGAACACATCCCGCATCCATGTCAGAAGGGATCTGCACTTACATATGACCATGGGAGGAACCAATCCTACCACCATGTCAGAAGGGCTCATGAACTCATCACTTCCTCTTGGAAGGAACCTCGATCTGGAGAACACTAAGCTTCTCCCTGAAGTACTCAAACTTCACTCTAACTAATGGCTTGGTCAAAACATCAGCTATATGCTCATCCGTCGCAACTATGGGGACTCATTAGAGGAAATTTCAACTCAAAATGGGCCTCCTAAGGAAAATTAATAAAATAATATTTATTAATTTTGGAGGAAGAAAAGAAAAAACTACTTTTTTGTTCGTATTTTCAACATATCTACCTGTGTTTTTACTCAAATTTTGATTGGGAGAGCTCGTTGGATGTAGAATTAAATTCTGAATCCAAGGAGTACCCACTCAGCATACATTTTATGGGCTTCACTACCCCAAAAATAAGCAATACCTAAAAAAACGTGATGATGATGTCATCATCACGTTTTTCTAGGTATTTCTTATTTTTGGGGTATCGGGGCCCATCAAAAGTATGCCAAGTGGGTACTTGGTGGATGTGGAATTTGATTCTGCATCCAACGAGATCTCCCGATCGAAATTTCAGTAAAATCGTAGGGAGATATGTCAAAAATACGAACAAAAAAGTAGTTTTTTTTATGATACCTATCCCCAAATTTATATTAAAAATTTGTTTAAGAGGTGCTCCCTTTTTTAATTTTAAATAATTTTGATTGGCTAATACATGATGACATGGAATTTGTATTATTTTTTGAAGGCCCATTTTAAATTGAAATTTCCTCTAATGTTCCCCCCTTGATCAACAAGGAGGGTTAACCTCAACTCAATTGTGGGGACTATTTCCCTCACTTACAATGGAGGGTTAATATTCATTGACTTTACATGACTTTGTTACATTAATGATTCTATCAATAGGAAAATCAGGGACCAATGAAACATAGTATATGAAATAAACAAGTGAATACATTCTGAAGTTACAAATACATTAACATGCCCCAGTTCGATGCAGTAGGTGATGATACTCCAAATCCGTGTTGAATATGATGATGTTGTTCAAAACTACTAATGATCTGTATATGTACCAAACAATGTTCCAAAATATGATGTTTATGATTCCTCCTCTCTCTCCTTCCGATGATGTTGTGTAGAGACACACCATATGTTATTATTGTCTATAGAATACCCTTCTTGTTAAGGGGGAGTTCTGAAATAATGTAACTTCGAAGAATAATCTACTTGTACTTTAAATTATTATTATTCCTCCTTCGAGATATTTCACTGATGTAAAATGTTATATAAAAGTCATGAGGTAAACCCTTTGTTGTAAGTTAGGTCATTAGTACCAAGAAAAGAATAAATAGTTATTATCGTGATATTTCCTAGGTAGGTCGGCCCTGTCAATTAGACAAGTCAGCCTAGTCAGGGTAAATGTCATTTGGGAATATTAGCATAAATAAGGAGGTTCCCTCTCTCATTTATACACACTCACTCACACTTGTATTGCACAAGAGAGAGAAAGAAGGAGGGACAGAGAAGGAGGAGGACTAGTGTATTTCGTGTTTATCTCTTATGCTTGGAGTTTGCTCTCTCTCTCTCTCTCTCTCTCTCTCTCTCTCTCTCTCTCTATGAGACCTTATTCTTTGGTCATTGCATGCTCGTAATCTATATTGAGGATTTTTTTTTGGGTTTTCCCTTTAGGTTTTCTTAGGGTAAATTGTTGTGTACCTTGTGATTGTGTGTCTTTCAGTGATCCTCTTTATGTTTTTATTGTGAAAATGTATTAAATGCTTATCAAGTTAGGAATTAAACTATAGAAACATAGAAAACTTAACACTATTGGAATATCATCTTGATCTATTTTCTCCATTAGTTTCATCTCAAACAAAATACTAAATGCCATCACTACAAACACAACATAATGCATCCAATCACATGCTCATACTATTGTAGCCATCAACACTGCAACTATAACTGCTTGGATTTGGATATGGAGTTTAATGTTTCCCAACTTCCTTACCATAGGACTTTACTCACTTCCAGAACTATGTTTGTTTCCCAGGGATTCCTGCAACAACCTGATGCTACCTAAATTTGCTTTTGGGATGCCTGAACCTACCCACAACTATCCTATAGCTATTCTAATATACCAATGGACCTTTTGGGAATCCTCTTCCCCTGCCCAACACCTCCCTATATTTTACTACCTAGGTCCATCCCAACTACCCATCAGCTCCTGCCTTTCCCAGCCCAGGTGGCACTAGATGGAATCCCTATTCAGTTGGTGCTTGCACCTATTTTCCATTAATATTTCTCTTCTGGTGGTTTTTTCTCCTATTTGGAAGTTTCAATACTATCCCACACTAACTTTTCCATCTACTGAGTCACTTATTTCTACGAGATCAACTCCCACATCCCTGTTGTTTTTTAATGGATTCGAATTTCCACCGCCTTGTTCACCTGAGAGGCACTCTTTTGATGACTACTCCTTAGCATCCTGACACTTCACTCATCATCCCAGCACTCATCTTATGCCTGAGTACCAACCTGCACAACCTCTCCATGCATTTGGGCCTATAGCTAATTCCATTTTCCATGCTCAATCTTAGCCTACTCTACCACTCCAATTCTCTATTACAGGCATCTTTAACTACTCCATAGTTGACCACTGCCACTAGGTCTCCCTTCCATCATCATTCTATTCCTTCTTAGTCAGTTATGATCAATTCTCTGCATGTTCTTCTAGTGCTTGATTCTTCATGTTTGGCTCATCTCTCGGTTCCGTGGATAGTCTATCTACCTGAGTGTTTCTTCCCAACACTCCCATTTTATTAGCTCACAAACTGTTGTCCAACATTTGCACCGTGATCACCACCTATCTTCCCTCTCTTCATTGTTGTCCATATATTTCACGCAACTCCTTTTAGTTTTTACAACAATTCATGGCTAATATCATTCACACCTGAGCCATAATGATGCTGCCTCTTACCATCCTATTCTCGTCAGTTGATACCCTTGCTAGAAATTTCTTGGCCTGCACTTCTATCAGCATAATACACCTTTGATAGCAGTGTCATGTCCTCCAACCACCAACATCTCCTTACTGCACATGTGCTTCCTATTGCCACAACTTGGTGGCTGATACTTTTTCACCACTCCTAAATTCTTCTTCCTCTGAGCTTGATCACACAGTCACAAAGTGGACTCATGTTGGATTATCTAGCTATAAATTTTATTGTCATTATTCTTTTTTCTCTTCCATGACCCTTTCTGTCTCATTTCCTAGCTCCTGCCTCTCTGCACAAGCTATGCCCTAAATCCTGTGCCAACAGTCAACTCTACTGGCTCATAATCTTTTCCATGATGACAAACTCAATCCATGATCTGTCACTGAAACCATTGGATGCTCGCACGCTACAATATTTCCCCTTTTCATTTTGTGCAGGATTTCCTCAGACCCACTTTGATACCATGTGAAAATTTGACTTATAAACAAATATGGTTAACAACATTTAATTATTTACTTTTAGATTGAACTCAACAAACACATAGCACATCTAAAAAATTAATTATTGTAACACATTTTCTAAGTAAACCATAAATAGAGAAAATCACAACACAATAATTTACCCTATACACCCCAGTCCTTAGGGGAAAACCAACAAATTTGTGTCTTATTCTTATTGCATGATTTGATTACAACAACACTATAATAGTTCTATGGATAAAACCTCTAGATATAGATCTAAACACATAAGAGGGTATCTCAATTCCTCCCTACAAACTGGATATACAAACCCTAGATCCAACATGGATCTAATAGACAACAGAGAATTAATTATTCTATGGAAAAAATATGATCTCAACCTAAGATATAGAATGTTCACTACAAGAGGAAACCCATCTCTTGCAACAATGATGTTGACCACTACAAAAGATCTCCTTTTATCTTGTAAAAGTGACGCTGAACTTATACTCTAAGGATCCTTTTATAATATCACACATGCAAATACCATGGACTAATGCCATGTGCCAATTAATACCATCATGAGGTGTTATAAATCCACCTTTAAAATGTAGTTTAGAAATCACCTCGACTCCTTCTATGTTTCTAGACACCCCCAACATACAAGTACCTACCAAGCTACAAAAACCAATTGTTGGACACACCAGGTACACTGAGAGGGAGGGGGTGAATCAGTGTGCGCATATTTTATTACTTTCTCAATTTTAACAATCAAAGACTTATTCAATGCTATGCATTATCACATTGTCATTGTATCATCATCAGCATTAGTATCATCATCACATAAGAAGCATAGCATGGTACACAATACACCAAATTTTACGTGGAAACCCAAGTCCTAGAAGGAAACCACGAAATCCTTTATAATAATAGTTTTCCAGCAACAACCCCCTTATTACAATAACTTCAATTCTCCAGCTACAAGTGGAAGGAGGATACAACCCCCTTATTTACAGGATATAACCTGAAGGAAGCTCTAACTCCTTAGTTCTCTGGCTACAACCGGAATGAGGCTACAACCCCCTTTCCTTGCCTTGTCCTACCACCCTGATATGAAGATAAAAACTACTGAACCATGACTGCAATGATCCTATAGACCTGCTAATCAACACCTGGACTACATTGCACAATATGTACAACATTGGACAACCACTACCACTACTAACCACGATTCATCATATGATCACTACTCATCAACCTGTCCAATCAAGTAGTACCAATTAATATATTTCTCACATCATATGACTCGGTGAATTTGAGTCTAACCAACTTCACACCAAACTCAATCCACCTAAGTCAAACCAACTGCTGATACAACTCAGCTAGTTTGAGTCAGACCAACTGTACATAAGGAACCTTGTGCCAATCCTTCTCAATTGAACCAACATGTACCAAGTTTCTTGTGTACCTATGCCAAATCAATCGTATGCTTGTGTTAATCTAATTAATTTCTCTGGTAGTCAACCAACCCTTCTTACTTGGCCTATTTCATCAAGTAAGAGACACATTTGAGCAACCAAAAGACTTCACATACGATCAACCAAACTTTTTCCAATCACACTCAACTCAATGACATCACAACCAACCTTAATCACAGTCAAGGAAGACTTGATAGTTAAACATGATATACCTCAACCAACTAACCTCAGCCAAGAAGATAAAATACTTAACCAACTATGTTAAACTCAATCAATATCATAAACTCTTAGACACAAAAGTGATTTTCACTACACTTAAATCAAGTCAACAAATAAAACAAATATCAAGCAAATAGTCACTTGCAATACTATCAAAGGTTGTCATTAAGAATCAATAATAGTCCAACTCCACTTAGGTCAAAGACACAATCACCAAAACTTGGCAAACTAGTTTTATAAGAAAACACTTAGGTTGATCAAAGAAATCACTCACAAGATCTATAACTTACATGTCAACTTCTTATTCAATACTACTAGTATAAAATAGTCAAGATAAACACCAAAATCTATGCCAAAAATATCCAAGATAATGTTAGTTTTTCTAAGTTAACTTACTTAGGATCTTTATCTAAAAGAATAACACGCAAACCAATACATCAAATATACATAAGATACACAAGACATGGATATTTTCATCAGGGAAACCATAAAGGAGAAAACCCCGCAAACTTCCTCAGAATAGTTCTGTCACAAAGATAAGATAACAAGATAAAATAACCCAAGAACAATATCTCTACAACAACTCTCGCTCCCTCCTCTTCCTCTCTCTCCTAAAGCACACATGAGAGAGAAAGTGAATGTGTGACAAATGAGGAGGGATCCTCTCTATTTATATTCTTCTGTTGAGTTGGTTAACTCAACCACTAGGTCGCACAGGTTACTTGTGGGGCTGACCTACCTAAGAATACACATAAATACATTTTACTTTATTTAACATGGGGACAATTTCCCCAACTTACAATGGAGGGTTTACCTCGATGACCATACACAATGATGATATCCCATAAAGGGGTAACACGCATCCCCAATTGGGGTACAACAACATACAATGATAATATACATCAAAATATATTTTGAATTTACAAATGCAACAACACTCTTTAACTAGGAAGGTATTATCTCACCACATTCATCAACACATCTGGTTATCGTCACTGAGTCATCATCGTCACTGCTGCCATTGTTCTCGTCTTATCCCATTTGTCACATCTATCCATCATAGGAAGTTTCTATAGAGCCAACCATTTTTCATGCTGGGTGTAGGCCTATACCTCATCTAGGTCTTCATCATATCCATGAGCAATCCATCACATAGGTATATACCATGACCATTCTTTACATTTCCATTGCAATAACCCGTGTCTCCTATCGTCTTCTCATCGTATAATCATCATGTAGGAATAGTCCAAGACCTTCTTTACATTTCCATTGCAATAACCTCTGTTTCCTACCATGATTCGGATCATCTCTTTTGTCCTGAACAAAACAAAACAAAACATAAAGATCACTGCTCAGATGCAGACCACCTTCATTCTATCAACATAGGAACATGTCAAGATGTCACCAAGACAATCTTGCATCTACCACTATGTGAGAACCTTTAAGGAGCACAACTCAGTGCATTACTTATCTAGATGGTCAACCAACATTCTATCAGTAGAACCACCTAGGTGCACCTCCTCGTGCTTCAAGACCTTATCATCTCAGCATGGGAACTTCATATATCTCATATATATCTTAGGACTAATTACTACCCAACAACCTACTACACCAGGACCTTTTACGTTCTTCTGGTCAACCTTAAGGGATTACATATGAACAACCTACATCCAGGATCTTTTCCATTCAGACTACCTTCAAGACATATTACATCTGAGTAACCTACGTACCATGCCAGGGCTTAGTATTTATACTCAGACAAACCACAGGGCGTATTACATATGAATAACCTGTGTACCATGCTAGGTATCAGTATTTACATTCGGATAACCCGTCATAGGACATATTACATACGAGAAACCTAATACACTAGGATTTTTCCTGCTCAGACAGCCTGTCTCATTTCCCATGTGAGATATCATACATCCGCTATTTCTAGTATAGAACACATTAGGACTGATTACATCCAAGGATAACCTATGAGCTTCATGAGGACTTATCCAAGGATAACCTACAGGACTGATTATGTCAGAGCAACCTACAAGCTTTTCCAAGATGTTATGCTCAAACAACCTGTCTTCTCTAGCTATGCTAGAAGTCCCATTCTAGATCACTCCATGTCTTCTCTAAAGTAATTGAGCTTCACTTTGGATATTTCTAGCATAGAATCACATAAGGATTGATTACGTCCAAGGATAACCTGCGAGCTTTGCCAAGATTGATTACTTCTTAGGAAAACCTACAAGACTGATTACATCTTAGCAACCTACGATCTTCGCCAGGATTTTATGCTTAGACAACCTGTCTCAACAGCTATTCTAGAACTCATAACTCCCTCTCTCCAGAGGTATTGATATAGATCACATACTGGAGCTTTACTTCTCCTCTCTGCATCATACAAAAATGCAAGTTATATCAATCAAATCAAATAGTAGTTTTCAAAACAAGCATACTACCACAAATATTCAAGCAAGTGGCAACATATTTTACCTCAGCTATACCCAGTGCCATGCATGACGATATCATGCCAAACCAGTAGAACATACTGGATCTCAAACTGAATAAGCAACTTAAAGTGATATTCTTCTCAATGGCGCTACCTTCCCAATCTGAATCAACATAACTGTGCATGTTAGTCTTCTGATTCATATCATATCTGAGCCCATACTCAATTGTACCCTTTAGGTACCTCAATACATTCTTTGCAACCATATGAACATGTCTCAGATCCATCAGGAACTAGCTCAAGGTGTTCATAGAAAATCATATGTATGGTATCGTATTCATCAGGAACATCAATGAGACAAACATTTGATGATACATCATGGCATCAATTGACTCTGATGAAGCATCACACAAAAGCTTTAAGTTTGATTCCATATGTGTGGCTATCGCCTTGCGGTCTAGTATTCCGAATTTCTTCATAATATCCACTGCATACTATCTTTGACCAAGGAAAATATCACCCACATTCTACCACACCTCCATGCCTAAGAAGTAGTGCATCATTCCTAGGTCTTTCATATCAAACTCGGTGGCAGGTCTCTTCCTTGAATATTCAATGAGTTCGTCCTCTCCTGTCATGAACAAGACATTGACATATAGCAGGATAACTACTGATCTTCCACCTTCAAACTTGAAGAAAAGGTTGGAATTTTCTTTACTCTCATTAAATCCTAGGGCCATCAATAAGTTTTCCATCCTGTCATACCATGTCGAACCTAAGTATCTACTACAGTCACTCCCTCTGAAGCGGAGCATCTTTCTCCCTCTATCTTTCATTCTCTATGTATTGAAACATTATGTACTAGAGTGACAAGTAGCTTCCTTTGCTACTGTTCTTCTATTTATCCATCTAATGTCACTGGATACCAAGATCCTCTAGCTTGAAAGTTTTTGAAAAGGTTCTTCTCACACCCATCTGTGAGCTTGTCATCCTCTATAGGATTTTCATCTTCAACCTTGTTGCAAAAGTTAATATCTTCATCACTCTAGGTGATGTTCAAGCTCCTCATGTAACTGCATGTGCTATATCATGGGTGCCTTCTGAGACTGAGATCATACAAGGACTTCTTTAATTTGCACACGTGATTTTTTCTATCATGTGTCTCGACTCCCAGTTACTTCTCTAGGTACACTTCCTCCTCGATTGCACCATTCAAGAATGTTGTCTTGATATCAGCTGGTGTTTCTCTCATATCATACATGCACGTATTGATCTATTGGAAGTGTACCTTGTAACTGGTGCAAATATCTTCTTGTAGTCTATTCCTTCTATCTGTGAGAAGCCTTGTGCTACGACTCTTGCCTTGTATCCCTCGATGCTTCCATCTGCTGCATCCTAGATCTTCTAGATCCATATGGAAGACACTACGGACTTCCCTTCAGGTCTCGGAACCGCATCCTAGACATCATTCTTCTTGATCAACTAGTACTCTTTGATCATAGTCTCCTTCCCTTTCTTCTTGGCTACTTCTTCATAGATGGAAGGATTTGCATCAATGATGTTGCTCAATAGTGTCACATAACTAGAGTGTGTCTAAGGCCTCTTTCCTTCTTTGGAAGTCTCATCATACTATTCTTCATCTTGGATTATTTCTCGTGGTGAATATGGTATTCATCTATCAAGGTGGATCTACAATTCTCTTTATATTCTTCTGAAGCTCTTTCTTCTGCCATGGTGTCTCTGACCCAAGAAGTTTTAGGTTCCTCTTCTGGATTGTCGTTACCTGTTCTTCAAAATTATATATAAGTCAATTTAAGTTTCATGATTAGAAACATCTCATAATTTCCAAATCATATTAATAGTGAAAATATATGTCACATGTTAATGTATTTGTAACTTCGGAATGTATTCATCTGTATATCTTATGTATTGTTCCCCGATGTTTATCCTAGGATGTGTCTATAATGTACTTGAGTCATGTCATGCCCCGATGTTCCTATCGGGAGGTTCTATAATGTAAACAAGTCATGTCAAGTCATGGTGGGTAACCCTCCTATTGATCAAGGGTTAAAGTCCCCGCAGTTTTGGGGCACTAGGGTTATTAGACTCTCCTAGAGAAGTCGGCCCTAGTAGGTTATTGTCAAGTCAGGAATTAGTATAAATAGAGAGTGAGTCTCTCTATTTATCACACACTCACTCACACTCAGTTGTAGCGCATAGCTGAGGAATAAGAAGCTACTAGGGCTAGGAAGAAAGAGGCTACTGCTATCAGGAGATCATCTTACTATTTTGGGGTTTTACTTTTGGTGTTGATTCTATCTTTGAGGAAGTTGCAGGGTTTTCTCCATTTATGGTTTCCTCGAGGAAAAAAACTATTTTCATTGTCTCTTGTGTTTGATTGTTGTGCTTGGTATTCTCTCAGTTAAAGATCCTAATATAATGCTAGCTTAATGTTAAAAATCTAACATGGTATCAGAGCTAACCTGAGAAGAAGACACTGTGCAGCTGCAGAAACTAGGGCTTCCTACTTTGTAGATCTCTTTCCACAGATTTTCAGCAAAATAAGGTTGGACTAACTCTCCTCCCTAGAGTGCATATTTTTGTCGAAGCTGAATCCAATTCTGAGGTTTTTCAGTTTTGGACCCAACACTGCTGCCAAAAATTAGGGCTTTCCACATAAGTGGAATTTTTTAGTGAGCCCAGGCCTGAATTGATCTCCTCCTCAAAATCAAAGTTTAGAGATCAAGATCAAATCATTTGGTTGGACAAAACTCCAGAAAAGTCAAACCCTAATCTGCTCCTGAACCAACACTATAGAAATTCAGCTCCAAATCCAAACCCGACATCTTGACCGGGTAAGATCTAAATATTTTGTATTTCCATTTGATGTTCTCAGTTAATATGTCTCATCATACCAAGCTTGACAAAAAGCTTGAGGGAGCTGATAAATTCCGAGCCTAGAAGTATAGGATCTCCCTGGTCCTGGAAGAAAATGAGTTGGACTCCTATATCAATGAGGAGGTTCCAGTTCCAGAGGGAGATGAGGCTAAGGCCTTACACAAGAAGAATTTTGTTATGGCAAAGAGGATTATTGTTGATCACCTCATACCATAGGTGTCCTTCCTAAAGACACCTAAAGCTATGTTTGATTCCCTAATCAAATTGTTTGAAGGGAAGAACATAAACCAGAAGATGACTCTAAGAAACCAACTGAAGAATTTAAAGATCCAGAATGTAGAGACCATATAGTCCTACTTTACAAGGGTCTCTCAGATCAAGGAACAACTGAAAGTAGTAGATGAAGAAGTGGAAAATGCAGAGATTGTAATGATCACCTTGAATGGTCTCCCTAGATCATGGGACTCCTTTATTCAAGGAATCTGTTCAAGAAAGAAGTTAGTCAAGTTCATCAGACTATGGGAAGAATGCTCTCAAGAAGAAGCTTAGATAGTAGCTCGAGAAGAAAGATGGGAAGTGAAGATCAAGCTCTCACAGTTCACTCCAAGAAAATTAGAAGAAGCTCTCATCACTCCTGAAGTAAGAAATTCCACCAGAGAGATGACACTAGAAAATATTTATCTAAATTAAAATGCTATACATGTGATGAAAGAGGACACTTTGCCAAAGACTATCCTAGAAACAAGATTAACTCCCATAAGAAGAAGGGAAACAAGAGAAGACATCATGCTCATGCTGCAGAGGAAGATGAACCTTCCACAAAGAGATTCAGACAAGAAAGTGATGATTCTTCAAGTGATGAATAATATGTGCTGATATCTACTCTCATGGGAACTATCTCACATGGAAGTAATGATTGGCTTATAGACAGTGGTGCTTCCAAACATATGACAGGATTCAAAGAATATTTTTTGAAACTATCTGAACATGACTCACCTCACAAGGTGAAACTTGGGGATGGCTACCAGTATCCAATAAAAGGTAGTGGGGAATCCTCCTTTAAGCTAGACTCTAGAAAGTCTATGAAGATGCAAGATGTATTGTTTGAACCAGAACTAAAGAAGAATCTCCTCTCCATACCTACATTAGATGCAAAAGGCATGAGGGTTGCATTTGTAGATGGCCAAGTTCTCATGTGGCCAAAGGGAAAGACTTTTGATGATGCAGTAGTGATTGGGGAACAAGAAGGAGGTCTATACAAATTGAAGGACCATCCAGAACAAGCTTTAGTCCATGACACAATAGAGCCAAATGAACTTTGGCATAGAAGGCTTGCACATGTGCACTATAGAGCACTACCACTTGCAAGCAAAGCTGTTGAAGGTATTCCAAAAATTCAAGCAAAACATGATGGAGTCTGCAAAGGATGTGCGAAAGGAAAGAACACAAAGAAGACATTTCCAAGTAGCGAGAGCAAGGCAAAAGGAATCTTGGAAATCATTCACTCTGATGTATGCGGTCCAATGTCATCAATTTCATTAAGAGGGTATGTATACTATGTTTCTTTTATTGATGAATTTTCTAGGAAGACATGGATTTAATTCATGAAGAACAAAGATGAATTTTTCAACAAGTTCAAGGAATTCAAAGCCTTGATCGAGAACCACACTGAAAAGAAGATCAAGACCTTTCGATCAGATAATGGTGGAGAATTCACTTCAAATGAATTCAAATCATTATGCAAAGATTCAGGGATTAAGAGGGAGTTAACTACTCCATATAATCCACAACAGAATGGGGTTGAAGAAAGGAAGAATAGAACGATCATGGAAGCTACAAGGGTTATGCTTCATGATCAAGATCTTCCCATGCATCTATGGGCAGAAGCTATTAGAACAACGGTGTATGTATAAAACCGTACTCCACACAGAGAACTCAAGAACAAGACACCTGAAGAAGTCTTTTTCAACAAGAAACTAGAAGTCATCCATATTAAAATATTTAGTTGTCCAGTGTACATACACATTCCAAAAGAAAAGAGGACAAAGTTAGATCCTTCAGGAAAGAAGGTTATATTTGTGGGATACTATGAAAGCTCAAAGGCTTATAGAATATACTTTCCAGGATTCAAGAAGATCGATATCAGTAGGGATGTAACATTTGATGAAGACTCAGCTTACAACAAATCCAGAAAGAGACCTGCTAAAGAACCTGAAGAAACAAAAGCACCCAGAATTCATGACACAACCATGAATGAGGAATATCAAGAAGAAGATCGAAAAATAGAAGAACCTCAAGAACCTGTAGATCCACCTCAAGAGAAGAATCCTCATAAGAGGAAACCTCCTTGGGTACAAGAAGCTATCCAAGGTACAAAAAGATATGGGGATCCAGAAGAGAATCACAAAGAAAGAAAGAGAACCAGTTCATGCTTTGGTTATGTAGCCTTATTATGCGATTTCATTGATAAAGAACCTTCTAATTATGAAGAAGCGGCAGAACGAAAATAATGGCAGCATGCTATGATCAAAGAGTATCAATCGATCATGAAGAATGATGTTTGGGATGTTATCCCAAGACTAGAAGGGAAGTTTGTTGTAACTTCCAAATGGATCTACAAGATCAAGCATGCTGCAGATGGTAGCATAGAAAAATATAAAGCAAGATTTGTGGCTCGTGGCTTCTCTTAGAAAGAAGGAATAGATTATGAAAAAACTTTTGCACCTGTAGCGAGATACACTTCCATCAGATCAATACTTGCTCTGGTTGCAGTGATGAAATGGAAGATACACCAGATGGATGTCAAGACTGCTTTCTTGAATGGTGTAGTGGAAGAGGAAGTGTATGTGGAGTAGCCACTCGGTTTTGAGACACATGACAAGGAGTCTCATGTGTGTAGATTGAAGAAAGACCTATATGGTTTGAAACAGGCACCCAGGACATGGTATGGCAGAATTGATAGCTTTCTATCTATTTTGGGATTTACCAAGAGTAAAGCAGATTCCAACCTTTACTACAAGGTTGAAGATGGAAACCCAGTGATGCTCCTACTGTATGTAGATGATATGTTTGTAACAGGTGTGGATGGGTTGATTACTGATACAAAGAGGAAGCTTACTGCTGAGTTCAAAATGAAGGACTTGGGTATGATGCATTATTTTTTAGGCATGGAGGTGTGGTAGAATGCAGATGGAATTTCCCTGGGACAAGGGAAATATACAGTAGAGATCCTGAAGAGATTCAGGATGATGGACTGCAAGGCCATGACCACACCTATGGCATCGAAGCTGAAGCTATTGAGTGATGCTTCATCAGAAGCAGTTGATGCTACGATGTATCGTTAGATGATTAGGTATTTGATGTACCTGATGAAAATGAGACTAGATATTTGCTTTGCTATGAACACCTTGAGCCAGTTCCTGACAGATCCGAGACATGTTCACTTGATTGTTGCAAAGCATATTCTGAGGTACCTGAAGGGTACAGTTGATTATGGGCTCAAGTATGAGGCGAATTAGAAGATTAACCTGAAGGGTTCTTGTTGTAATCTCACTCGGACTTATGTCGAATTTCTCCTTCCTACAGTTCTGTTGATTTAGATTGGGCAGGCAGTACCATCGATAGGAAGAGAACTTCAGGGTGTTGCTTCAGTATGGGATCAAGTCTGATCTCTTGGTTTAGCAGGAAGCAATCTTATGTGGTACTGAGTACAGTTGAAGCAGAGTATGTTGTAGCATGTTTACCTAGTTGTGAGGCAGTATGGCTGAGGAAGCTACTGTCTAATTTATTTGATCTCTAGTTAGATGCTACTTGTATATATTGCGATAACCAGAGTTGTGTGAAGTTGTCGTAGAACCCGGTCTTCCATGACAAGTCAAAGAATATTGAGATCAAGTATCACTATATCAAGGATATGGTGCAGACAGTGGCAGTGAAGCTCCAGTATGTTGCGATGGACGAATAGATAGCTGATGTGTTGATGAAGCCATTAGCTAGAGTGAAGTTTGAGTACTTTAGGGAGAAGCTTGGTGTTCTCCAGATCGAGGTTCCTTCCAAGGGGAAGTGATGAGTCCGTGAACCATTCTGACATGGTGAGAGGATTGGTTCCTTCCATGGTCATATGTAATGGCTGAGCCATTCTGTCATGGTGAGAGGATTGGTTCCTTCCATGTTAGATATGAGTGCTCAGCCATTCTGATATGACTATAGGATTGGTTCATACATGATCAGATATAAGGGCTATTTCCATTCTTGGAATGGAGGCACCTGGTCAGTTAACAGGAAAGCTCACCTGGTCAGTTACCAGGAACCCTCAACCTGGGGTTGAGATCCTTTCTAGCAATGTTGCAGGATGAGTTCCTGCATGGCTAGATGTAAGTGCAGATCCTTTCTAGCAAGGTTGCAGGATGTGTTCTTGCATGGCTAGATGTAAGTGCAGAGCCTTTCTAGAAAGGTTGCAGGATGTGTTCCCGCATGGCTGGATGTAAGTGCAGATCCTTTCTAGCAAGGTTGCAGGATGTGTTCTTGCATGGCTAGATGTAAGTGGAGAGCCTTTCTAGCAAGGTTGCAGGATGTGTTCCTGCATGGCTGGATGTAAGTGCAGATCCTTTCTATCAAGATTGCAGGATGTGTTCCCGCATGGATGGATGTAAGTGCAGAGCCTTTCTAGAAAGGTTGTAGGATGTGTTCCCTCATGGCTGGATGTAAGTGCAGATCCTTTCTAGCAAGGCTACAGGATGTGTTCCCGCATGGATAGATGTAAGTGCAGAGCATTTCTAGCAAGGTTGTAGGATTTGTTCCTACATGGCTAGATATAAGTGTTGATCCTTTTCTATAGGGTTGTGGGATGTGTTCCCGCATGATTGGATGTGAGTGTTGGGCCTTTTTGACGAGGTTGGGGATGTGTTCTCGCATGGTTAGATGTGAGTGTTGGGAATGCCTTTCTGACATGGTGTTGGATGTGTTCCTCTCATGGTCAGATGTAAGTGTTGGGTGGGCCATTCTGACTTAGTGTCAGATATAAGCATTGAAGAAGACCTACATGGAGGCTAGGCCTACAACTAACATGAAAAAGGGATGGCTCTGTAGAGCTTCTTGTGATGAGAAGAATCATGAGATAGCACCTGTGATGATGATCCAGTGATGACGATCCAACAGTGATGATCCAGATCTGAAGATGAAGATGACTTGAAGATGAAGATAACTGGAAGACGAAGATGACTTGAAGATGAAGATGACTTGAATATGACAAGGACTCGATGATGATCCAGATGATACAGAGAAGAAGACTTGTGATGATAAATTGTGTCGAGAGAATACCTTCCTAGTTAAGAGGGAGTGTTAATGTATTTGTAACTTCGGAATGTATTCATCCATATATCTCATGAATTGTACCCCGATGTTTATTCTGGGATGTGTCTGTAATGTACTTGAGTCATGTAATGCCCCGATGTTCCTATCAGGAGGTTCTATAATGTAAACAAGTCATTTCAAGTCATGGTGGGTAACCCTCCTATTGATCAAGGGTTAAATTCCTTGCAGTTCTGGGGCACTATGGTTATTAGACTCTCCTATAGAAGTTGGCCCTAGTAGTTTATTGTCAATATGGGAATTAGTATAAATAGAGAGTGAGTCTCTCTATTTATCACACACTCACTCACACTCAGCTGTAGTGCATAGCTGAGGAAGAAGAAGCTACCGGGGCTAGGAAGAAAGAGGCTACTACTGTCGGGAGATCGTCTTACTTTTTTGGGGTTTTACTTTTGGTGCTAATTCTATCTGTGAGGAAGTTGCAAGGTTTTCTCCATTTATGGTTTCCTCGAGGAAAAACACTATGTTCATTGTCTCTTGTGTTTAATTGTTGTGCTTGTTATTCTCTCAGTTAAAGATCCTGATATAATGCTAGCTTAATGTTAAAAATATAACATCACATAGTCATGCAACTATCTTATCCAATGCTACAATACTGATCCATATACTGTACACATACATTAACTTCTAGATGCATTCTTCCCAATGTTATTAAGAGTGTGTGCTACTCCTAATATTTCAGCAAAGAGGTTTCAATCTATATAAGTAGCAATGGAATGTTGTAAAACATCATTGAATTCTTACCCATCATGTGCAATTCAGTATAATAAATGCAAACACTCAAACATGCATAACACATCAACTTAATCTAAACAAGTGCACAACCAAAAAATATCATGAAATGAAAATTGAACACTTATCTTTATTTTTTTGGTGTGTATAATCCTTCTTGAGCCTTCATCTTCATCATCTTCTTCATTCATAACTACATCATTTCTTATCCAAATACTAAGATGGATAAGAGGTTATTCATGAGTTGAGTCCTTCATATTCCTCATCGCTTGAGCATTCTTCTTTGAATTGTGAGAGATTGATCTTCAGTTGCTCCCATCTTTTGTTATATTATTATGAGATGAGATTATTCTTGTGTGCACTCTTCCTAGAGTCTATTGAAGGTAATCAAATTCCTTTTGGAATGCATTCCTTGAATAAAGTAATCCCATGATCTTGGGAGGTCATTCAAGGTGGTTATAATGATATCTTCTTCTTCTTCGATTGCTTCATCATAGCATCAAACACTTATGTTTGGTGTCTTCAAGGATGACACATGAGGGATGAGATGATCCTTAATAGAATCTGCAATTATCCTCTTGGCTCTATCCTTATCCTCATCTACCTCAGGCTCTTATAACTTCCTTAATAAAATACTGATCCAAGTAATTTTCTTTAAGGATCAGGGAGGTCCTATACTTCCATACTCAAAAGTTGTTAGCTTCACCAAGCTTGTCATCAAGCTGGGTATGATTAGTCATTTTGAAATGAGAACCTCAAATGGAAATAGAAAATATTTAGATCTTACCGATTTGAGGTGTCTAACCTGGTTCCAGAGTTGGTTGATCTAGGGTTTGTCTGGAAAAAATACCTTGTTTTTCAAACTTGGAATTTTAAAATTCTGATTTGATAGAAAGATGTTCCTTTTCAAGGTGAGTTGTCCAATGTACTCCTTTTCTGAAAATAGTGGTGGGAAGCTCTTGGAACAAGAAGCCCTAGTTTTCCAATTTCTTCTACAGAAATGTTTGATATTGATTCTGTTGTATCTCCAAAGTTTTGACTCCTTACAGTATGAAACATCGCACTGATATATACTCATATGTCTTATTTCCAGCCCCATGGGTTAGATAAGAAATGGATTCTCCAAGTGGGACTTATGTTGAGTTTCCCAAGGTGATTGTTTTGGGGACTATGCAGCAAAGCAAACTTGTCCGTACTTCCACGTGTCACTGTTTCATATTATGGGTTTGAAAAGTAGACCACAAAATCCAAATTTCATGCCCTACCAAAAAAATCTTGTGAAATTTCATTTGAACCTTCCTATCCCTATATATAGCAATTCTCCCTAGGTCACATGTTTATGATTGTATTCTGGAGGAGGATAGAACCATATCTCCTGAAGTATAATGAATATGAGTCTGAAATGTTTATACAAGGTATAGAAAGCATTCCTCTTCGGCCTATAAAATTTTTGGATTCTGATCTTTCTCCAATCTCATGTTATAGTGAAATTTCTAAGATGACTAAATTCATTCTTCTAGGGTTTGTAGACATGAAACCCTAATTTTCATTAGTTGCCATTGTAGATGTATTTTGACTACACAGTTTCTTCTTTCAAAGTGGTTTTAATACCATGTTAGTTTTTTTAAGTTAATTTACTTAGGATCTTTATCTGAAAGAATAACAAGATCAACAATACATCAAAGATACATAAGATACATCGGACACGCATATTTTCATCGAGGAAACCATAAAGGAGAAACCCCGCAAACTTTCTCTAAATAGTTCTGTCACAAAGATAAGATGACAAGACACAGATATTTTCATCAGGGAAACCATAAAGGGTAAAACCCTGCAAACTTTCTCTGAATAGTTTTGTCACAAAGATAAGATGACAAGACAAAATAACCCAAGAACATTCTTTATGCAAAATATCTCTGTCCCTCCACTTCCTATCTCTCCTAAAGTGCACATGAGATAGAAACTAAAGTGTGTGAAAAATGAGGAGGGTGCCTCCCTATTTATATTCTTTCATTGAGTTAGTTAACTCAACCACTAGGTTGCACAGGTTACTTGTGGGACCGACCTACCTAAGAATACACATAAATACATTTTACTTTATTTAACATGAGGACTATTGCCCTGACTTACAATGAAGGGTTTATCTCAGTGACCATACAAAATGATGAAATCTCATAAAGGGGTAACACACATCCCCAATGGGGGTACAACAACATACAATGATAATATACATCAGAATATCTTCTAAAGCTACAAATACAATAATAGATAATCATCAAGATCTATATCAATATCAGATCAAGATATATTCCAATATAACCATCACCATATCCTCCATAAAATATTCAATGACTTCAAAGATATATACCAATATATAGGCTCACATACTAAGATCAAAGATGAACTCAATCCATGAGAGCCATGTGGCATCGCAAGAGAAACCCAGAAGCATGAACCATACCTTTTTGAATATCACAATATGAAGAAATAATAGACAAACGAAAAGAGACTCTAGATCATGTCATCTCATATCCCTCGTAACAATATTTCCAACGAGACAAGAATTTTGTAATTCTAATTATGTATGAGAAATTTATGTCAATTTTAGTGAAGATGCCCAAAAATTTATCCTCCACAAAGTTTCTCACTTTTCTCCAAGAGTTGCGAAATACCAAAGAGATACTTGATTGATGAACAAATGAAATGTTTCATATTCTATTTATATAGGTCATGGATGAAATTTGGTACCTCAAACTGGGCTAACATTCAATTCAAAATTACAAATAATTAAATTCCCTTTGGTTTGGTCGACCGACCCAAAAAGGTGGGGTGCACCAACTTCAAAAATGCATATCTCTTCAACAGTAAAGAGTTACAATATGCTCCACATATCAACGAAAATTACTTGATGAGTAATATCTCCCTATGATGGGTTTATTTTCAAATTCTTGGTCTAATGCCCTTAAATTATTCAATTTGTTCAGGGCTTCAAAGATTCCACACTTAAAGGTGCCAAATACCATGTTACCTTATGCATAAGTTCAAAGGTCAAAGACTTGAATGAACATCATCAAAAAAATGAGGGATTCGATGGTATTCACATCCATAGACTTCACATCAACAAGGAGGAGGGATCCACCATATACTCATCATATCAAGGTATCAAGGACTCCAACACCACCAATCAAGTCAAAACAAAGAATTTTTCAAGAATATCATCATCATATTCAAGGTCTCCATATCATTAAAAACATATCCAATGGTTCCATTATATATCTTCATCACCATAAGAGTGCCAACATCCTAAAATAGGGGTACAAAGACCTCACCACTATTTTTCAACACCTTATGGGCTTCATATGCATGATCACAAGGCTACAACATGCCAATGACCATATAGCGTCTAAGGGCCATCAAACCACCATATGTGTGGGTTCAAGACCTAAGTATCCACATGCAACAGGATCAATATCTAATCTATTGGACTCAAGGACCCCACAATAACTTAAAAACCTCAATACCATCCAATGCAAGCAATGGGAACCATCATCAACACATCAAGGGACTTACACACATGATCCACATCATACATCCAACAACCAATCAAGATATAAAAACAAGTACAAACATAACAAGAAACATAAATACCAATAACCAAATATCAACCAGGATCAAGGAACTCGATAATGGACTCAAATGGGACCAAGATACAACTTAGGGGAACTTGACCAAGTTAATGGGTAACCAGGTCTTTTGTCATTGTTCCAAGGCCTCCAAGGGATTCAAGCTTGGGA
This sequence comes from Pseudotsuga menziesii, assembly GCA_001517045.1. Classification (NCBI taxonomy): domain Eukaryota; kingdom Viridiplantae; phylum Streptophyta; class Pinopsida; order Pinales; family Pinaceae; genus Pseudotsuga; species Pseudotsuga menziesii. Next base: position 56,612 of record LPNX010288597.1, read on the forward strand.
TTGGATAAGGTAAAAAGGGATCCTTTGACATAGACAACCACAAACTAAACACTAACCCTTAGGAGATCCATAAGGGGTGCCAAGGACTCAATAGTTGGCATCAATGACCGGACATGGCTAGAATCAATGACAACTTAATCAACAGTCTCCCCCTTTTTCATTGATGACAACACCATAAATTCCTTTCAGAGCAATCTCCCCTTGTCAACAAAACTTCTCTCCCCCTTTTGAATCAATGGAAAAGAGAACACCCTTTAACAACATTGCTCCCCTTATCATAAACTTCTCTTCCTTTGTCCACTTTTCTTGTTGTTTGCATTAATGGAAATAAGAACTTCCTTTGGAATTATTTCTTCCCCCATCATTAGAAATTGTTGATACTTTTATTAACTTTTATTCTGTCAAAGTATACTGTTGGAACCAACTACTATACGATACTGACAATAGTGTGATCATTTATCTCATATATGATAATCGGGTGCATAACTCCTTTTACACATTCTTTGTACACTTCATATCACTGGTCGATAGTCTTCAAAATGGTATTGCGATTTTCTTTCTATTTTGATCAATGGTGCAATCTACTAACTTTATTCTCCATACTTTAGTAGGTTGATGGTTGTTCAGAGTCATTCGATTGAAATTTCTTTATTCTCCAAACTTGAACTTGTCCCTGCATCCTGCAATGTTGTTCGAAATGACCATAATGATAGCAATTGTAACATTGAACGAAAAAACCCACATTGATTTCTACTTGGCGTGATTTTTTCATGATATCTGCAATAGATGGCTTTGTGACCATAGTTATTGCACTTGTAATAGTATCCATTGAACATCATAGGGTATCTCTAAGAAAAGAATCTTCTTTGTGATGTACCTTCTCTTAATTCTTGTTAATCATGGGATCTTCTAATAATATGTGTATAATTGTTAGTCTTTTCTTCCCTTTCCATAGATATTTTACTTTCTTCAATGCTCTTCTCGATCTTTGCATTTGTCTTTAACTAAGTAGTTTTTTTGTCCATATCTTCCTTCAGAGAGAGGATCTTTAATTCTTGATTTTGACAAATTTCTATCTTTTCTTAGATTTGTCTCATTAGATATTCTTCTATTTTATTGACTTATTCAACCTTTTTGTTCAAATCAAATATATTGTCTTCCATCTGTCCTTTTGAATTCTGATCATCCTCATTGGATTTTTGTAGTTGACCTTTGTTGGCCAAAAAAACGATCCAAGGCCAATTTACGAAAAAATAGCCCACACACTCGACTTAATGCAATCTTGTATGTGTTTAAAGTAACTGTCCTTCACAGGACTAAGGCCTTGTTGCCTGTATGATGTGCTCTCAGAATAGAGAGTCTCTCTAAGGTGGGTGTGTGCCAAGTTTACTCAAACCAAACTACTAACAAATCAAAGAAATTTAACCTAATGACTAACTAATGCTAAATATTATCTTAAGCTAAATGCAGAAAATAGTAGCTCCTAATTCTATTCTATGATAACCTAAATGATGACTACCTATCTCGGCCGAGAGCATGAGTTAAAATTAATATTAATTCAGCTTGCATTTAAAAGATAAACATATAATAATTTAAATTTAAGAACAGTCTCACAATCAAACTATTACATGCTAAAAAAAACTTAAAAGCTCTTACAGATTAATGGATTAAGATCACGAAAAAAATGTTAGGTGCTTTTAATTCTGCAAAGTAAATCAATATCAGCCGATAGATCAAATGCAACAGCAATCACTATATTTAAAAATAAGTTTTAAAAGACTGATCATAAGAAATGAAGCATAAACTAAAAGCAAATTTTACAGTTTGCTTCAATCCCACAAAAGATAATGATGAACAGAACAAGTAATCTGCTTCAATTACTCCATAAAAGAAATTTTACAAAGCTGTGAGAACATGTTCCAATGTCCATTCAAAGCACCATAGCTTCAAAAGAGTTTTGATGTATCAACCTTAGGAAACACCTCCGTCTCTGGTTCCATGAGAAAAACTCAGTTTTGCATAGGAACAAGAAAACAAAATAGAAAGAGAAACACAGTCATCTCTATGGTTTATGGAGACCATCCCTAATAGATAAACATACAGAAAAATGGAAAAATAAGTTTGTCCAGTTTCCTGGAGCATTTCTCCCCCTTAAAGCAATCTATGCTATTGTTTAAATAGTCCAAAACAAACCAACAGAAAACTCAGAAGTGAACCGATTCCATGCTGGCCGCAACTAGAAAAAACGTGTTTAAAGAACCTGGAAAATATCTCAAATGGTTCACTTTTTTTAGGAGATTTCCCAAAAGTCTAGTAAACGAGTCTATTCTGCAAAAAACCCATATCTCGGATTTTGTTATTTCTTCTTAATTTGCCTGCAGTTTGCAACAGAAAATCGCCTCCTGAATAATGACGGGAATCCGGTTTCTTCTTAGCTCTTTAACTACTATAACGCTTCTCCCACTTTTCCCTGGTGAACTGGAAAACTTCATCTCTTCTTGATTGAACCAAGATCATATCAATTTAAACATTTGATACATTATAACCTTATCCTTTATCTTCGAATATCAAAAGCGTACAACGATCTATCCAGGGTTTCCAATGCGACATCTTCAAACTATGCAATCTAATAGAATTCTATGTTGTAATCCTTTGTGATATCTGCATTCCATTCAATGTTCTAGTGTTAATATTTGGAGCATGTTAACCCCACAAAAGGAAATACCTACAAACACAATAAAAGGGAATTAACCATATCCAAACTCTCATCAAATATACACATCAAATATATATATATATATATTAAACCACCAAAAGAAAGATACGCGTGAGCTGTGTCAATATGATGATAATTATAACAACATTTTGAAGGATGAAATAAAACAAGGATAAGAATTTTCCCTTTTCACTTCATGAATTCACCATATGTTCTCCATTCGTGAATGGTCTGGTATCCCTACAATTTCATCGCCTTAATCCACGCTACTGTTTTCCATCACTATGCATTATAGTTATCCATCGGAACAGAACTGCGATCATATTAATTGTAACTTCGGTAGTTCTATGCAGCCTCCATTTTCCAAGGACAAGTGGAAATACGATCTACACCTGGCTATACATATCAATGTGGATAACCATATATAGCTAGCTATATTTATGATGCATCATGGCAAGTTTTGAATATGTCCCATATTTTATTGAGCTCGTTGAGCTGGTTTCCCTTTTGAAATGGGGACAAGTTCCCCTGAACAAATTGACATGGATCATTTTGTTTTTCTTGTTATACATTAATGAACATGTAACCAGTAATCAATGGGGTAATTGTGGCAAATTCGATGAGTAAATATTGATCTCTTTTGACTGCAAAAAATGATGTTAAAATCTTTTACAATTCCATAATTACAGTCGCTTAAAATCTATGTAATATGACAACGTATCACTGTTCTTTCTAGAAACTGAGACGTGTTCCTATTCTCTGGTTTCATAGCTGCATAAGGAATCAGTTTGTAAAAAATGTTGACAAGTGTTTTCAAAGGCTAATTCATAGCACTCATCCTTTTACATGCCAGTGTTAACTTCATACCTCTTCTACATCGGATCCATAGCTATCCGTTGCATTTGCGGTTGGAAAATATATTGCTTCAATTTTGTGTCAGCTTACACTACAAATGCGCTACTATTTATGATTTCTGGTACAACCTCAATCATTCCTCTCAGATATTCGAGCCGATGTTATTTTCCCTCACGTGAATCTTTATCAATTCTGAGTGAGAGCAATTGAGGTGCATTTTTCTCTTTCACATAAGTTGTGATGTAGTAGTTTTTGATGAATCGGCAAATAGGAGGAGCAACGAAGAAAAATAAAATAAAATCGACAGCTTAATATGATCTCTCACACAACATTATTTTTCACAAATTTCGTGTAGGTGGATGATCAAGTATGCACCATCATGTCTTCTTTTAAATGCAACGGATTTGATACTTTGACAATTATATTAACGTTTAAATGATGGATAAATGCAATTTTCATCTATATGAAATGACGTCACTTGATATTTAACCTGTCATAAAAAGATTAAAAATATTAGTTGAACGTTACAACTCCACTTTACTGAGGAGAAAAATAAATAAATTATGCCAAGAACAATGCAAGTGAAATTCCTTCATTTAAACGTTGTCATATTCAATGTGCTGGAATCCAACAAAACTCCTCATGAAATTTAAAGGTCGCGAATGTTTTATTGAACCGTCATTTTGAAAACAATTAGAAAGGAGAAGGTTTATTAAAACTTTATAACAATTTTCCTTCTCAAAATGAATTGACTCAACCTAA
>LPNX010288597.1:61081-160356 GCA_001517045.1 Pseudotsuga menziesii
CACTTCAAAAATAATCCATAAATGCACGCAAGCATCTTTAAGCATCCAAAAGGCCGAACGAATTCAAGCAACCAAGGTCATCTGAATCCCCCAATATTACCTGGATCGTGTACTGACCTTTTCATGGGAATTTCTTTTGCTTCTTTTTCTTCATATAAGTTTAGTTGATTTCTTTTGAACGATAATTGTTCAACTGAGTTGCGATTTCCTATTTTCTCCTTTTACAGATATGTTAGATCTTCAAGCATTAATTCCATAACATATGCTTCTTATTCTTTATTAGAGTAGATTTTTTATAATTTAAGATAGTTCCTTAGTTGAGATGCACTTCCCTGTCTTCTTATTTTGGATATATGTTAGTCCTTCAAGGATGGATTTCATAGCCATATAAATATTTTTCTTCGCTTCCTTATGAGCTGTTGTTTTCACTTTCTTTGGAGGCATCTATCCAATAACAACTGATTTCCAGACACCAATTCCTTTTTCCTCAAGATAAGCCTACATTCTCATTTTCCATATCAAGTAATAATTTGACTCACAGGAAAATGGTACTTCATTCACTGAGAAACCCATGGTGTATCAAATATATCCTTCAAGCTGATAAGGATTTTTATCAAGGACCTGCTCTGATACCAATTGTTGGACACACCAGGTACACTGAGAGGGGGGGTAAATCAGTGTGTGCAACTTTTATTACTTTTTCAATTTTAACAATCAACAACTTATTCAATGTGATGCATTATCACATTATCATTATATCATCATCAACATTATTACCATCATCATATCATCATCACATAAGAAGTATAACATAGTACACAGTACACTATATTTTACATGGAAACCCAAGTCCTGGGCGGGAAACCATGGAATCCTTTATAATAATAGTTTTCCAGCAACAATTGGAAGGAGGAAACAACCCCCTTATTAAAATGAATTCAATTCTCCAGCTATATGTGGAAGGAGGTTATAACCCCCTGATTTACAAGATACAACCTAAAGGAAGCTCCAACTCCCTAGTTCTTTGGATACATCCAAAAGGAGGATACAACCCCCTTTCCTTGCCATGTCCTGCCACCCTGATATGAAGATAGAAACCGTTGAGCCATGGCCACACTGATCCTATGGACCTGCTAATCAACACTTATACTACACTGCACAATATCTACCACACTACACAACCACTACCACTACAAACCACTACTCATCATTTGATCACTACTCATCAACTGATCACTATCCATAGGATCACTCTTCTCATCAACCTGTCCAATCAACATTTCCAATCAAGTTGTACCAATCAATCTATTTCTCACATCATCTGACTCGGTCAATCTGAGTCTAACCCACTACAAACCAAACTCATTCCACCTGAGTCAAACCAGCTGGTCACACAACTCAGCCAGTTTGAGTCAGACGAACAATACATAAGGAAACTTGTGTCAATCTTGCGTAATTGTGCCTCATATGAACTTGGGTCACTCATTCAATGTATATAATGTTGTGTTAGGATATAGATCACAAATTTTCTAATGGAGGTTAATTATGAAAAAAAATTCTTGGAAACACTTCCCAAAATGTATATCTATTATAGTACCAAGTTAATTTACTATGGTCATTTAAGAAGATTTTTTTGCTTGCATTTTAAGGTCCTTTGAACCCTTATTCATATTAAACACTAATACAAAGTATAGCCTTTTGTATAAAAAATACTTTTATGACTCAATAAGAAAATATGTACTTGTGTAAGAATATAGGAGGAAGAAAAATATATTATCCAATTTAAAACACAAAAACAGCTAAGGATAGAACTTAGGCTTAAATTTTACTAAACTAGGTGGACATTTCACATTTACAAGGAAACCTTCTAGTGTACTTTCTGCAAAACATGATTTATTTTAAATCAAATTAAATAAGTACAAGTACAGGAAGGTGTAAAATAATACAAAACACCATATCAAAGTGATATCACTCAAAATTTTGGTAAAAAAAGAGGGTTGTGCATGTATTTTACTGAACTATGCAAATCAAGTTCAATAAAGAAATTTGCAATTTTAAAATGTTTACTACAAACAAATAAAACATAATTTTGTAATTATGAATATGGTTTTTGTCAAAAGTATATATATCTCTACGTAAATGGTACTTTTAAATTCAATAAATTGCCTCTATTATGTTAATTTCAATAAATTACATATGTTATGATCGTGGTGTGATTTTTTCTAAGACCATTATTACATATTAAAAACTTATGATTTTAGCCATTAATTTCAAATATGAACATGAAACTTATAAATTATACATGATTATATGTATAATACATATATTGTGAATATTATGTGTCTTTTTCAACTAGAATCACTAAAAATGACTTAAATATGCAGCATGTGTGTGCATTGTTTCTAGCTTATGTAATTTTATGTAAAAAATATTAAAATTGTCAAATTTGTAGGTTTTTTGTAGACACCATAAATTGAATTACAGGAAAATAAGATATATTTCTATCAAATATATATTTACCTTCATGTATATAATATTAATTTCATAAAATTTCATGTGTACAAAATACTACGTGCATTTTCCTACACCTAACTTTGAAATATTTTGACTTTTTTAGACTGTAGACTTAACTTTAGAGCGAATAACTACAAGTATTCTTGATCAAGACATAAAAGACATGGAAGTGAATAATGGTAGAGGATGAATAAATAAATATTCTTCCACTTAAATCACTCAAGTTCACTTCATGATGAAGCATATGTGTGCATTTTCAAGAATCTAGGCAACTTCGAATTTTTTGCAAACTACGATATTTTCATACTCAAAAATAAAATATTAGAATTAGTGATTATGTAAAATGAGGAAATGTATCATTCGTAACTGGAATCACTAAAAATAACCCAAATAAGAATCAAGTGCATCAAGTTTTCTAAGTGGAGCAATTTTATGTAAAAGTACTAAAATTGTCAACTTCACAGGTTTAATTCAGACATTATACATTGATTCCCGAAAATATGAGAGAGGTTTTCATCAAACATATAGCTAAAGTAAAGTATGTAATATTTATTTATTAAGAGGAAAAGTGTACATATTTTTTTGTTCATTTTACTATGCCTAACTTTCATAAAAGTTGACTTTGTTTTATACTCCATACGTAATGAAAATATATCGTTCTTGTTCAAAAGCACTCTTGTGATAGAAGGTGAAAATGTGGAAGTTTATAATGGTATAGGAAGAATAAATAATATTATACAAACTTGAATCACTCAATTTGACTTCATTGTAAGGCATGTGCATGAATTTTTCTAAGCAAAGCAATTTTATGTAAAAATACTAAAATTGTCAACTTTGCAGTTTTAACGCAAACACTATACGTCGAATCCCATAAATATGAGAGGAATTTTATCAACCATAGATCTAAATTCAATTATTTAATCTTACGTTTGTAAAATTTCATGTGTACAGAGTTTTGTGTGCTTTTTACAATGCCTAACTTTGAAAAACATTGGCTCTGTTTTATATTGCATACTTAATGCAAATATATCATTCTTGTTGAAAATAAACTTTTATGATAAAAGATGAAAATGGGAATTTGTATAAAGGTATAGGATGAAGAAATAAATCTTTTCCAACTTGAACTGCTCAGTTTCACTTCATTGTGAGGCATGTGTGTGTATTTTCGTGTTCATGTCCATGCATTTTCATAAACCTAAGCAACTTTGAAATTTTTTTAGATTACGATATTTTCATCCTCAAAATTAAAATATCATAGTTCATGATGATGTAAAATGAGGACATACACCATTTCCAACTGGAATAACAAAAAAATATTGAAATAAGATGCATGTGCATGCATTTTTCTATGTTGAGCAATTTAATGTAAAAATACTCAAATTGACAACTTTGCAGGTTTAATTCAAATATTATACATTGATTCCCAGAAATATGAGAGAGGTTTTCTTAATTTCATAAAAATCCATGTGTGTGAAGTTTTGCATGCATTTTACTATGCCTAACTTCAATAAAATAATAACTATAAATGTGACATAGATTAAGCTAACCAAGATTATTTCAAAGATTAATACAAAAAACCCAAGAGTGACATTTTCAATGATTTACATCTTTCTAAAAAACAATTGGTTGGCAGATTTTTTATCTAAGTAATGCCTACTTTCACTTGTGGAGCAGGTTGTCATTGAATAAATGTCGAATGGACATGTCATTGTCAATAACTTGGATTTGAGCTCGTATTTGGATGAAAAGTTTGTTTTTGTTTGATCACAAACCAAAATAAAGATTTCAACAATTTAAATCTTTCAAGAGCTCAATTCCTTGCTTTATAAAAGGAAAACATATTTTCCCCTATGGGTTTTCATTGAGGAAATGTTGGATGGACAAGTCAGTATTAAACAACTTAGGTATGGTCTCTTAGCTAGATGAAATATTTGATTTGGTTTAATGATTGTCAGTGTTGGTATACTTTTTGTTTCAAAGCTTCTTTTTGGTAAGATTACAACTTCTATTACATCTATGTAAGATTTATTTTGAAATCCATATCATGTATAATGATGAGCCTATTAAACTCAAGCTTTCTATATAAAAAAAATTAATGATTCTAAAGATCCCTAGTTCTCTCTATCATTGTTATATTTCCTGGAACACATTTAGAATGTATTTGTTGTTCTTTACTGGTATAGAAAATATGTTTTTTCTATTTCAAAAAAATTGTATACCATCAATAGTTATATAGAATTGATAACATTGAAATCAACGTGTAGTACAAAATTATAGCTTCTCCATGAGACAAAGTGGGTCACAAAACAAGGAATCCAAATATAAAGGAACATCCTAATGAAATTTCATTGCAACATTGAGTAGCTTATAGCCACTTGATACAAAATAAATAAAAATGGGACATCCAGTGTCCATTCAAACTAGAAATAGACTCGATTGCACCATTAGAGGAAATTTGGGGTATAAAATGGGCCTTATAAGAAAACGTGCCAAAATAAGTTTTTGTGAGTTGGAATTCAAGAACCAATAGAATTTCAATAAAATAAGTCAACCATAATGGTTGAATTGACATATTTGTCATTAAAAAAAACTACTTTTTTTGTTCGTATTTTCGACATATCTCATTGTGTTTTTACTCAAATTTCGATAGAGAGAGCTTGTTGGATGCAGAATTTGATTCCGCATCCAACGAGTACCCACACTGCATACTTTTGACGAACCCCGCTACCCCAAAAACAAGAAATACCTGAAAAAATGTGATGATGATGTCATCATCNATGCAACAATCAATATAAGGGAGTTGGGGTGGTTACTGTGAAATACCTTTAGTGCAACAATATGAACTGAATTTTCTAAGTTTGGTGAACATAGAACCAATGTGCTACTTTATCATCTAGTATTATAAAAAATAGCTTATTCAACTGCCAATTTTCCAAAGGATGCATCGACTTACCTAGAGAGAAAAAAATCAAAAAGAATTCCATAAATGAAAATTTTAAAGTTACCTGCCAGATTGATTGGCCACTAAATCGATTAAATAATTTCACATAGATCTAATGCCACCGTTATCATAACTACACCACCTTGATCTTAACTACATAGAATCTAAAAAATAATTTAATTGCAGGTTTCACTTTGAAAATGGTTTGTATTTAATGAAATGCATCCACAAAGATCAAATGCCATAATTATCATAACTACACCACCCTGGTCTTAACTACGTAGACATTAAAAAAATAATTTGATTTCAAATTTCACTTTCGAAAAAAGTTGGTATTTAATCTAATTTATAATCTCTAGATATTTAACCTGTGTTAAACCCACCATCGGTGAAACATTCCAGCTGACTAACTCATCATTAACTAGAAACAAGTCTAGTTTACCCACCTCTTTGGCCATAAAATATCTTAATATTCCAATATCCATTTAAATTATCTTATGTCGGTTGACCCATAGAACCTCTTTGCAATAAAAAATTATATTTCCAAAAGCATCTAGTCAATTCTATCCAATAAAAAAAACATATTTTGACAAAGAAAATAATCTTTTGACATACCTTCATTTATTTTCTTAATGATATAGGATACATCGTAGAAGCAAGTAAAACATTATGTTTGACAAGCTACTTGTGCTCCAAGGCTATATTCTTTCATATTCACAAGTTGTCATTATTATTTGGATCAAGATGTTGCGATAGCATCTATGATAGTTCCTTTATAGATGATAGTGATTGACTCTAGGACCACAACCATTACAAATTTGTAGGGGGTAGGTTTGATGGAGTTACAAAGGGATTCAACAAGTGTCGGTGTAAGAACTCTCCTCATAAATAAAGAGTATTAGTTTTTGGGTTACTTTGAAAGTGTTTACACCATGTTTAGAGTGTTTCATGACATTTGGGGCATATAGCTTATGTTCAAACCCTAGATGGTCAGAGATGGATTGGTGCATAGGAGATACTTTGTGATGGATTGGAATACGTGAGATAGATTGCTTGGTGACTTCTTGACCTCATATGTTTGTCATCTTGGTATTCTTCTCTTAATCATTGGAGTTCATGAAATGTCCCCATTTTGACCTTGGAATGTATCGGCGTGTTTCTTTGTAAATGGTGTGTATGTAATGTATAATTCCTAGTGTGGAGTTCAAGGCCAAGGCCCCGCTAGTGAATCATCGGTTTATAGAGGAAATTATTGTGTTTTTGCAACCATGGAAGATGTAAATATGTAAATATTTATATAATGCAAATAAAATGTTCAAGGTTGTCTATGGTGGGGGTAACATGAACGATAGGTCTATGTTATCCACTAGGGAGAGGTGAGGGGGTTGAGATATTCCAACCCAACATTTCCATGTTTCACCTTGAGAATCCCTGTGCCATAAATGTCAAGTATCTATCTAAGTACACTCTCTTAATTATTCTTAAATGTTGGAGAGTAGTTGCGGGATCCACTCAAGAATTTAAGGAAGCATGCAAAAAGATTTTTGCGATGAGTAAGACATGTTATGGTTCGGATTACTTGACCCCGAAGTCAAGTTTCTAATGGAATTTCATTCCACCATTCCTACACAAGAGAAAGGACTCTAGGTGGGCATCGATGATTGGTCAATAAGTCAACCTATGCATGGGAATTTGATCTAGGGGGGTCACATGGGGAAAAGGTAACCCATCCTCTTGCATTCACTCATTCAATCTATTCCAACTATGTCCATAGAAAGGAGGAGATACAAAGGATATATTTGAATTCCACCATAACCCTTTGCATGAGACATTGTGACTTGGGGTAGCTCGTGAAGGTTGTGAAGGCATAACTCCCCTGTTTAGTCAGCAGTCTAGACCTCTATACCTTCCTAGGACAATAATTGAGGGAAGGAAACACCCAAGGGACTAGGGAGGTAGAGAAGGGGACCTTCCTCAGTTGTGTGTGGAGGAAAAGTAGGTTTTGAGGCTTGTTGAGGCCATGGGGAGGCAATAGCTTCATGGTTGAGTTCACTAGTTAACAATGTTTATAATTACTTGTATGTTGGCTTGATAAACCCAAATGAGTGTTCACTTAGCCTGAAGGTTGGTGCACATTGTTGTGAGTGAACCTGAGAGACTCCTTAGTGTATAACATATCCCATATCAGGGGTGGTATATGAGTTTTGAAATAATATAGGCCAAGAAGAGACCTACATCTAGGTGGAACATTGCCCCCACATATCCAGTTGCTTGGACGGTGTTCCATTCAAAAAGACAAGTGTTATGTGTATGAATTCCTAGAATTGATTGTGTGATGAATGAATGATTATTCAAGGTTGAATCAAATGGAATTATAGCTTGAATTGATCAATAATTTGTTTATTCATTGCTTGAAATGAATTATATATGTACATGGGTTATCATTTTTATGTACGTGAAGAATATACTAGCTTAATCCTGCAATTGCACTAGTAGGTTAACTGTATTCTTGATTGTGCATGTTTAATGATATTTGCATAAGTCTTGTAACCTTTTTGAAGGTGTAACAAGGGAAAATGTAGTATTAATTCTTGTTTTTATTCCTATTTTTATACCTATGAAAAAAATGCTACTCTATGTAGGGATTTATTTGTAAATTCCTTATACACTTTGTTGTAATTTCTCAATGAGTGTGGTGTAATTATTAAGTTTTGTAATTGAATGGATGTTGGTGTTCAAATATGATTGTACTTGCATAAATTACATAGATGTATTATTTATACCCTTGATGTCCATGTTCAATAGCATTTGTATCTGTCCCTTATGCTTCGTGAAGTCATAACAGTAATATCGAATGCTTATAATCGTTCCTAATCTTTGTTTTGATAGAAGTTAATGATGGAAATTGGAATCAAAAGAATGGTGATCAAATCACCATGACCATGTGTTTGAATTGGACAAGAATTTATCCTTCAAACCATAAGGAATCCACTGAGTTTCGATGGTCAAAATCGCCAAATAAAAGACATGGAAGAAAGATGGAAAAATTGGCTAAGTGTAGGCTTGTGAGCATTGAAGAAATCACCAGATCAAGATGAAATATGGTTCACTAATCTTAGTGCAAAGACCATGGAGTAGAATGGAAAATCAACTAAGTGTTAGACAGTGAATATTGGATCCATCTCTATTGTTGATCATTGAGTCAGGTTTAATCAAAGTCATTGATTCAATGCCAACGTCATGGTGTCGATATCAAAATTGGTGTGAATTTTGTGAAAGAGCAATTGTGTAACACCGAATTATGACTCTTGATGTTAGAGGGGATGGGTTTTGATATCGAATTAAGAAATACGAGGTTGTTTTTGGAGAAGGCATATTAACCGTGCCGAATTTCGACCGTTGACATCAGAAACATCAGAGTCGGGAGGTCGGAGGGTGAAAGTTGGAAGACCCGTTATGTATTCTGAGTTCTAACTGACGATGTGGGGGCATCGGAGTCCTTAAGTTGGGGTGGAATTATGGTCATGCCATTGTATTGTTTTGAGTTCTGAATCCTGATATCGGAGCATCTGATTAGGCAAGGCAATTGGTAGATGTTTTGCGGATGTTTTGAATTTTGACTCCCAACTGTATAGATGTCAAAATGATCGAGATGGAAGAGAAAGGTCAAGGACGTTAATTGAGTCATCGAGGTTTCTTATCGATCGCCAGATATTGATAGTTAAACAATTAATATTTCACCACGATCATTGAATCCAATAATTAAATCAAATCAAATGGTTGGGATAGTTTATAAAGATTATTAAGTGGCCAACTAACCATCATTTATGTGTCAGTTAGTCATGTGCTTGTGATTAAGTAGTACCAAGTTGTCAGAATCTTGATTAACCAAGGATTGGAGTGTTAATCCACCATGTGCATTTTCAAAGGAAGTATGGCATCGAAATTGAATGGATTGGGCAGAAATTAAGAGCCTGGTCTCGTGGAATACCCTTTCTATGACCATTTGGATCAAATAAAAGTGTATTATATGGTATTATATGAAAGAAAAATTTAGTTTGGTCATACCAAGAAGTCTCGCGTCACATCAAAAGACACTGGAGGTGGTCGAGGACACTAGAAAGTGGTATAAAAGCTTCAGTTACAACACTCGGGTTATTTGGTCCAGAATGCACACCTACAGGAAGAAATCAGAGATGCTTGGAAAGAAATTTTAGATCTTGTTAAGCGACAGACATGGAGAATCCATGTGGAATAGGTCGTAATGCAGATAATCAATATCAGAATTGTGTGCATATGGATGCGTGTGGATGATTTCGAATACTGTTGCACCATCCATTGAAGGATTAGCCCTATAATGCAAAATTGAATAAACTAAGAAGCCATGAGTGGTATCCATAGTATGGAATAGGAATTCCAAGTTGTAGTAAAGAATTGTAAGGGAGAATCTCTCCACCCTTCTCTTGTTGTTATATTTACATTTTCTGAATTTATACACATGAAATCATAGCATGTGAATGTTCAGAATGCAAGATTTAGGAACATGAAATGAATATGCATCAGTCGATATGCTAATAGATCATTCTTAGTGCATGTAGAGATGTGTTGCATGCAAGGATTTTTGCACATTGGTAAAAGTAGCATGGTTTTACATATGATATAAAGTCACTAGTGACAATTATTATGAATTATTTTATGACTAGGGATGGTTGAAGATGTTGATGGTTCTAACGCAAGCAACCAACAACCTTGTAAAGAAAGAGTTGGGAGAAATAAACCTATGACCAAGAGGTTGGTGTAAGGATTGTGTAATCATTGGTAAGAAGTCGAATGACTAGATAACATTAAAGGTGTTTATGACATCCATATAGGTAATGGTTGTTTATGTTGATTGCATTAGTGATAAAAATGAATTGGGTAATAATTCCTTCCACCATAATTTTAATCATCATGAATGGGTATGCATGTGATTTGGATGCATTTTTTTGCATGTTATCTCACCAAGGATGGTGATGTATTGGGTAGTAATGGTAAGAATCCCTATGTCCTTTAGTTGTTTAAGGTTTGAATTCCCTCATGTGAATGCATATCATACTTTGTATGTATGTTGGTTATGAGTTTAAAATCCAGATAGATACTTATGGTCCTCTTGTGGTAGTGCATGCCATATGTGATAGTCAGGGATAATCCATAGTGTGGTTGGATATGATAATATTATAATGTAGTCCCAATACCCTATGAAATCCCTATGGGTGTGAACCTGGGATGAAACCTCGCTTCCAACTAGAAAGGAGTGGATGCACTCCTGAAGTTGTGTTTAGGTGGAGAAGGAAGGAACCCAAGTGGTTACCCAAGTAGTTTGTAAAATGGTTGGGTATTTTTTTGAGGAATTAATTAAACTCTCCAACACCTCATGGTGAAATTCATGGCATAACATCATGGTGTCCATCATTTCATGTTAGGGTAAGTTGCATGGATGTGCAAGAGTGGTTTATGTTACACACTATTGGAATGTGTTATTGGTTGTGTAGGAATTTTTTAAATAGAAATGAAGTGCTTGAATTCAATTAAACATATTTCCTTATTCGGTATTGCATGCATAATTTTGGCATTTGGATGATAGAATCCTTCCTCACTATGTATGTGTGAGTTGTAAAGGAATTATTAAATTTTTTAGAATTATTTCAAAGTTAAACATGGATGCATATGTGTAACTACACATGATGATGTGCATTGAATGAATGTGCCTGGAAATATTATAAAAATCCATGTTTATATATGCATATGTGTGAAGGCATGAGTTAAGGTGCATTGTGTGAGCATGGTTGTGGTATGTAATTTGTTGAAAATCATTAAAAGTTAAAATTATTAGTACTATTAATCATTCTAATATTTCTCATGTGGAAATTAATCCCAAGCTTAGATCAATTGAACTCACAAAAAATTGCTTGAAAACATGCATAGATTCACTCAGAAAGGAGACTATATATGGTAGATAACAAAAGATTCTATTGAATAAGTTTACATAAGCCAAAATTATGTAAAAATAGGTTATCCAAATATAAAATTACATCAGATATTTGAATGCATAAATATGCCATTCGAATCAGCACAAAAGCAGGCTTACTAAACTAGTCAAAATTCCCCATAAGTGCATAAAACACTTTCCGAATCTATAAAGAAGGTCACGAATAGGATGAATGAGATTCATAATTTATGATAAGTGAAGGAAAGTGAAAAAACTCATGCTTTTAGGAGATAAAAATAAGGAGAGTGAGTTGTGTCAAAAACAAGACAGTTGCCTTAAAACTAGCTTTCACCTTTTGCCTTAAAAGCTGTTGAAAAAGAAGGAAACTCTAGATAAGGTAGGAATGCACACTTAATAAACTAGGAAGTATGATGGAATATCATAATTTATCCATAATATTTCCAAAGCACTCTTAGAGTCATTTTAGGCAATTTTTACCACAAAAATGCATGTGGATTCCAACTAGCTAGCATAGGACCTAGGAAATTAATCAAAATGATTAAATTTTATATCCTAAGTAGTGGAATGGGTTTTGATTATTATGACACCCCCTATTAAGCCTAAATTATGTAAAAAATCATATATATATCAGAGATATATGGACTAGAAATAATTCTTAGTCACCCTCTACATACTTCTTATCCATACAAAACAAGGAAAGAAGCAAAACCACAAACGGGGAAATCCTCCCTTAAACATGGACATGAAAACAATTGTATGAAATAATATTGTCTTGAATCAGTATTAACCTCATTATCAAATATCCACAATAGTGATTTTAGATTGCTGAAATTCTTCTCAGAAAATACCTTGGTGAATATGTCTATGACTTGCTCAAATGATGCGCAATAAAGTAGAGCACTAACCCCAACATGCACAAGCCCTCTGATGCAGTGCATATGCATATCTATGTGATTGGTTTGATCCCTTAGTATGGATCAGTTGATATTTGAATGGTACTTTTTTTTTTCACAATATATGACTTTGGAAGTCTCATATTCGATCCCAATCTCTCCAAATATACCCTGCAACCACAAACATTGAGTTGTTGCATTCACAACTCCTCTGTATTCTGCCTCTGTAGATGAAAGTGAACTGGAACTTTGATTTTTACTTAATGAGATGATTGTTCCATGTGCATCCATAAACACATATAAATAAGTTTATTTTCTATCATTGTTATCACCTTCCCAATCAGAATCAATAAAACCAACTAACTCTAGGTCAAATTTTGCAACATAGTGAATCCCATGTGTTCTTGTTCCTTATACAAAGTTTAGGATTATTTTTGGTTCCCTTGAGTGGATTACATGAGGATGATCCATGTGTCTAGAAAAAACACTCACTACATAAGATATATGAGGTCAACTATGATTCAAATAAATAAGAAAACCAACCAACTTCCTATACTGTGTGTTGTTTACCAATGGAGTGGACTGAGCTTCTTCAAGCTTAACTACTGAAAGTAAAGGAGTCTTGCTTAGCTTGAAATCCTTCATGTTGAGCTTTTTCAGCAGGTATGAATCATACTTGGACTTATGTACCTTGACTCCAAGATCTGATTGAAGCCACAAAAATTGGCTTAACAATCCCAAATCAGTCATGGTGAAAGGATGGTTCATTGCACCCTTCAAGGAGGCAATTTATTTCTTGGAACTTCCTGTGATCATAAGGTCATACACATAAAAAAAAATTTGTAATTGAACCATTAATTATATTCAAATATACATTTGTATCATACTTGCATCTATTATAGTTCATTGATATCAGAGAGCCATCAATCTTGGCATACCAAGCTCTGAGAGCTTCTTCTATCCCTTACAATGATTTATTTAACCTGCACACAAGAAACGGATTAGTAACAAAACCTTCTATATTCTACATATATATCACTTCTTTGATATATCCATGTATAAAATCACTTTTCACATCCATGTCATGTACCTCCCACTGCTTGGAAGTTGCAATGGCCAAAACTAGTCTTATGGAGTCCATCTTTGCCATTGGTGCAAAGGTATTGGTGTAGTCAATGCCTTAGAATTAGGAGAATCCCTTGGAAACTAACCTTGCCTTATAATTTATAGGAGAGCCATTATCATCAAACTTTGTCTTGAATACCCATTTTCACTTGACGATCTTTCTCCCTGGTGGGAGATTAACTAGTTCCTGTGTCTCATTCTTCTAGAGAGAATGGTATTCATGATTCATGGTTATTTTAAATATTGGATATTCTTATGCTTCTTCATATGTATCTGTATCTGATTCAACCATTAGATAACACTTTTCAGAAAATAAAGGGTCCTTGACAGAAAAGGGTCAAAACGCAAACTTGCTATACATTTTTTTGAGAAGCAGACACACTGAAAAATTCAAGATCATCATAATGACAAGAACAAAAAAATGTAAAAACTCGCATGGATGTTCCTTGCACTATCCTCTTCAAAAGGATAGTTTTAGTTTGTATGATAAGAGTCACATTTGAAAGAAAATGGGAGTACACAAACATGTGTCAATAAGGCACCATTTTTTAAACATATGTTATTTCAAAAAATAACAATAAATAGTGTTTAGGTGTGAAAATCCTCACCATATAGTCCATTGCAAAGTACAATATGTGTAGATTATGGATGCACATTTGGTTTATGTAAAATGAATAACCATCTCTAAAAAAAATGAAGAGCACATAGGTCACTCATTATCCAAACCTAAACATTTAAAGTATATATCGTTGGTGCCGGTCAAATTTGTCCTACTATATGCCCGTAAAAAAAATTCAAAGAAGTATGAGTATGAAGCTAATAGAATTTTCTAAGCCTCTTGTTTTTACGTCAAGGTGAAATTCCCAATGGGGATATGGGTTTGAAATGGTTTAAGTTGAAAAACATAAAATTTTGCAGTTTTTTGTCCAAAAAAGGCAAAACGTGTATACCAACTTTGTGTTTTCACCCAAAAAGGGAACTCTCAAATTGAGATCTAGTTCTTCTAGGATCACTAGGATTACTAGCTAGTTCCCTAGCTGTGTGAACAATATTTTCTACACACTTTGTCCTTGTAGTTGCGTTAGGATCTGTAATTAAATCATCATTATCAAACATATCAGAATCAGAAAAATTATCATCCTCTTCACTTACAGTCAAAGGTGGTGGTGGTGAAGAAGACTCTCCAATTTCTGTTGTTGGCATAGCCTCTTCTTCAAACTGAACACTTGTTTCAATAAAATTGTCTTTGATTTCTCATGTTGATTAGCTTATACCCTTTGGAATCTTTAGAATACCCAACAAATATGCACTCTTAACTTTGGGGTTCCAAATCCTTCCTCTTTTCTGTTGGAATTCTATCCCATGCCTTAGAGCTGAATATCCTGAAATGAGACACATCAGGCTTGTGTCCACTTAAAGTTTTGAAAGGAGTGATTCCATCAACATGCTTGTGAGGTACCCTATTCTAGATGTAAGATGCACATTTTATATCTTCATCCCAAAAATTTGGTGGCAAAGTATTAGACTCCATCATGCAGGTTGCCATTTCCTTCAGTAATATATTCTTTCTCTCAACAACATCTTTCTGCTGAGGTGTGTAAGGAATAGAGTGTTGCATATGAATACCTGCATCTTCACAAAAATGAATGAACTCAGACTTGACATACTCACCACCATTATCATATCTGAGGATCTTGATATTCCTTCCAGACTAGTTGTCAACCAAGGATTTGAAAACCTTGAAGAGGTCAAAAACTTCAGACTTGTGCTTGAGGAAGTAAACCCAATAATATCTAGAAACGTCATCTTTGAATGGAAGTACATACTTGGATTGACTCATGAACATATGAGGAAAAGGACCAGAAATGTCACTATGTATGACCTCAAGAAGTGCAAAGGTTCGCTCATGACTGACTCTCTCATACTTATGCTCTGGGTGTTTTCCTATAATGCAACCCTGATAGACTCCTTTGGAAAACTTGATCTTTGGAATCCCTATGACCATGTCTTTGTCACACAAATCTGAAAGATATTTGTAATTTAGATGGCCAAACCTCTCATGACAAATCTTGTTGGCTTCATTAGCATGAGTGAGGAGAGCAGAGGGGTTTGAGAAGGGAATGAAGTGTGAGAACTTGTACACTTTTGAATTGTAATCCACAAAACCTTTAGCAATGACTCTACCATTCAAAATATCAGAGATTTAAACATCATTGGGAGTTAAAAAAACCTTTCCTAGGAGAACCATTATGGGTCATCTGATAGATTGACTAGATATTATCATAGATACCTAGTGTACTTTGTGCCAGAAATTGTTTCCAAGGCTAAAGAAACAAGCCAACACAATCTCAAAAAAAATTTAATAAAGTGAAATAGGTTTAGGGTTTCTGATATGTTTTCTTGGTTGTAAACTTTGGGAACAAGCAGGGAATACACTCATGAGCAAAATAATAACTAAATCATAAGCAAAAGAAGACAAAGATGCATAATATATAAAACAAGATCCAACAGAACACAATGTTGAATTTCACTCATAAAAGACAAGCATTACCAGCATATAAACATAAACCAGTAATGAATATATCATTTAAGCAACTAAACAAGCTGAACAATGAAGCCAACACAAAAACTGAAGGGTTAAAAGTGTCATATATCTCATAATTTTATCATCAAATGCATACAAGAGTTTTGATACTTAACTCATGAATAAGTCTAAAGACCTCCTGAAGCTCTCCCAAAATCAAACCCTCATTCTGTCTTTCTAACCTCTCTAAATACTACTTTTTACAAAATCAGTTAAGGATCAAACCCTAACTACCCTTAACTAATTCGATGGGATAAAGTAAAATTTACAATATTACAAAATATGACATTTTCCAAAAAATTAAACAACTAACTAATATGTTTCTCAAAAAGAGATAACAAAAAAATGATTCAATAACTAACTCATAAGTCCTTTGCTACCTCAGCTAGCAAAGCTATGCCATCTAGTGCCTTAACTTTCTTCCTAGCTCGCCTCTGCTCCTCTTCCATGTCAGCTATCCTTTTGGTGAGCTCCTCATTTTTCTGCTGCAAGTCCTTGACTGTCTTTTTCAACTCTGTGCATTGCAAGTTAGTGGTTCTATTTCTCTTTAAAGCCTCTTTAGATACTGCTGTCACACTACTACATTTCGATCCAAAATCCGACGGCGCGTGGATTTCCTTTTTTAAACCTACCAAAAATCACAAAGATAATTTTTTTTTTGAAAATGTGGCCATAAGCGTCACTTAAGCGACGGCTAGTCTCATAAGCGCCGCTTAAGCGACGGATAGCCTCATAAGCGTCGCTTAAGCAACCGTGCCTTGAGTGAGTGGAAACTTAGAATAAGTCATATAATGCACACATTAATTTCCCATAAATTTCTACCTTGATATGAATTTCCCATACATTCCACTATGAGTCATATTGCTCAGTCTTCCTTAAGAAGTTTGGCCATTAACAAACTTTACCATTATTGACAATTATGTAGGCACTTTCATCTCCATGGCTTCGAAAACTAATCATTATACTTCCATTTCATATGCAAGGTTTGCATTTATGCATATTTGAGCATAGTCTTATTGACCACATTGTGTTTGGATGTGACCATTAAAGTTGGACTACAAACTTGTTGCTTTTTAATGAATACATTTCTTTGAGCATGGTCATATGTGGTGGTAAAAAATCATCTTCAACACCAAAAGGAAAGCTTAGAATCCCTCTTGGACCTACAACTAAAACACCATTGGGTAAATCCAACAAAGGCTTCTTACGATCTTGAGCCTACAACTTCAAAAATTGTAACTCCATTAGTGCTAGAGGGTAGTGGATGAGTCATTATTATTGCCACATCTCAGGAACCATCTCCCCTCCCATTGATTTCCATGCACAAAAGTCTAATTGAATCGAGAAAGAGGAGACATGAATCCGAATCTCGAGGTCACCAAGAAAGGGAACGATATTTATTGTCCTCAATGGATGTAAGAAAGAAATTGATGACGATAAAAATTCAAACAATGCTACAACTAGACAAAAGTTAAAAAAATACAAAGAAAACCAAATAAATGAATTAGTATAATCTATATATTCAAATGCATGATCATATTTCAATTCATACAAAGATTGTACTTGTGTATACAAGGTTCTCCCATAATTTATCTGGTTCTTATTTCCCAACATAAACATTATCCATAACTTTATCAATGGATAGGATAACCCTAATAAAACATACTTTTAGTCACTTTCAAGTTTTCATGACTGAAAACTATAGTTGAAGGATGAACCAACCACCGCCTTCACAAATCAAAGATTCAGTCAAATCTTACAAAATAACTAATTTTTCCATTTCATTACAGATTGGGTGGGACTGGAACTCTTCTTGCCCTAGTGGGTTGGGCAAGAAGAGTAGTATACATGAAGGACATTTTTTAAGTTTATATTACTAATGTGCATGTGATTTTGACTTAACCAAATATTATGTAACTAACTTACCGAGGATCACTCTAGCTCAGACTTACCTCATAAACGAGGGAGTCATTACTTCTTAGATTTAGCCTGGCCCTAATTGACTATTTTGGTTTCTTTACACAGACTCATGGGCAGGGGATCATATTGTTTACCTTGGGGGGAAACCCTGTACTCGCCTCCTTCACATAGACTGTAAGGAGAACTTGCATCACATTATGGCGCCAATCTCTACTTCATTTCCAGTAGTCTTGTTGGGGAAGGGCGAAATTCTATATTTCGGAATTTCGATCGACTTTTTCTGCTGCGGATCGAGGTCGGCGTGTAGTTTTTGTTACAGTTTGTGAAAAGCTGGTTTCCAAGATCCCGGATCGAGTATCTTCAAGGGTATTTTATTCAGGGTTGGGGGCGAATCCGAAATCGACCCAGGGCCAAATGGGTTTTCCGATGGCGGGCAGATCCACACAGATGAGTATAGCTAGCATCTTGTTTATTGTTATTTTGTCATTTGCTAATGTTTGTAATGGGTTTTATTTACCTGGAAGCTATTTGCACACATACCCTAAAGGTGGAGAATTGACTGTGAAGGTGAACTCTCAATTTTTTTGGATTTTTGCTTCTTCATAGTTGTATGAGACTGTTTTGGGGTTGAAAAGTGCCCATAATCCATGTAGGTGTGCCCAATACTGCTATAGGTGACTGATTATGCTCATGACAGTCCATATTTTTTAATATCCATGGTTGTTCCTCATGAAAGTCACCCAAATAAGTGCCCATATCTGTTGTAGGTGACTATGTTTTACCACTTTTAGGGCCGTTGTGTGAAAATATGCCTCAAAATGCCCCTTTGAAGGTTGTTTTATGGATAATAAGTGTACAAACCAAGGTTCAACAAACTTGATGTTTATTGATTATTTTAGATTCATGATACTGTTGTTTTGATGCAAACTGCTACTCCATTGTTTATCTCATAGAGGCTACCGTCGTTGAGTATTTAAAGACAATTTTATTGCAGAACTTCTCATTCATGCCTAGGTTTCACTAAATAATGCTGAGGAATGTTGATATAATGGCGCAGGTTGCATTTTGAAGGCTTAGGTATGCCTAGGACTGCTTCTCCAGATCCATATGTTCTTTTTGTTGGTAGAATGTTGGTGGGGTTAGGTGATGGATAAGGCACGCCTCATAACAAGTTCACACACTTCTCCTACTGCTGTTCACACACAAGATTGATTATTAGAGGCTGTTACATGCTCAATTTTTTTGGCTTTTTGCTTCTTCATAGTTGTATGAGACTATTTTGGGGTTGAAAAGTGCCCATAATCCACGTAGGTGTACCCAGGACTGCTATAGGTTCCCTGTGTTTTCTTTGCTCACAATTCCTCTAAACTTTGTCAGAGTTCCAAGTACAGACTCTATAAGCTTAAAGCTAGCTCCTAGCTTCCTCAACAGCTCTTCCTGCTTTGGCTTGTCATAACCTGCTTGAAGCAGCAAATTTAGTGAAAACAGTGCATCATCTTCGCATTCTTTTCCAAACAAACAAGGCTCCACTGGGTTCTCCTATGGTTGAAGACATTTTTTGTCGCCCCAAATTTCTTCTCTTTATTTCCTCTTCACCAACCTTGACCTGTATGACTCGTAGAGCCTTAAGGGCATCCTTTCCTATGTTTTGTAGCGTCTTCTTGCTTCTTTTGTTATGCTAACTATTATTCTCTCCTCTTATTCCAATATTATTGTATTTGTCTTTGGGGAGTGTATCAGTTGACTGATTAGCCATCTAGCCTATAAAAAATGAAGCTCGACAAAACACTCAATTCCTCAGGTATGCATATGGGTAGACTATAAATTGACACAAACACCTTTAGTCTGCATAGCACTATGTTTTTCTGCCTCATAGAACAGTGAGAATAAAGCCTCCCAATATCTGGAAAGGGGGTTAAAAATAACCGATAAATACATTGTGCATCACAATATTATAATGGATAATCAAGAGATATTTTACACCTAATTCTAGCAGATCAAAAATTCATCAAGAATACCTCATTTGTGGCTATTGGATACCTACTACATGTGCATCAGATTCCTTCTTCATGTTATTGCTCTTATTTGTCTTCATGTCTGCTCGGCATCAAAACCCAAGTGCATGAGCTTATACTTGAAAGATATTGTTTTGTACTTGGCTGGATCACTCTATCAGATATTGATGTTAAGGAAGCTGGTGCTTTGCCATGGAGTCCTGAATTGGGCAGAGACAAGTTGCTTGAAATTGAATACTTAATAAGTTTTAGCAGAATTCTATGCCATAATGTTCATTTTGGCCATACAGGGGATCTATCACAGCTGGCAAATATCATTCTATAGTTTTCAACCTTCAGGTTAGGGCTGGCTTCAAGCTTTGGATTACGCTTCACAAAGATACTAAGCATATTTGATCAATGTCTTCACAGGTATGCTAGCACAGTCGAGTATAGATGGACATTCCACAAGCTTACATTGTCCTTTAATCCCTTAAACAGTCAATCCTGGCAGTAGGACATTTTATCTTTTCCACCGAAGGTATCAGAGCTGCTAAACTGACTGATACTTCTATCTCTACTAGAGAGACCATGTCTACATAAATATTAATGAGGCTTGCTTCTATAAGTCTTCAAGTCACCTGCTATATATCATCTTTAGCTGCCACCTCTGATGCATCTCCTACAGGTGAAGTACCTTTACCAAATACCTTTACCTTGATGAGCTTGGCTGGTCTATTAATGAATTCATATATACTTCTTCAAACTGGCAACTATATCATCACTCTTGCTGATCTTACTTCTTCCCTCATCCTGACCTTTGTTATTAATGGTTCCTTTGGCATCAATGACAACTGTGCATCAACAAGTACCACTGACCAGCTATGACATTCTTTCCTATTTTGTATCTACTCTGTGACTCCCTCATTCACATTTATAACACTTTGTACCACATGATATACCCATGATTCTAAATAGCCTGTTCCTGTGGGAAGCTGAAAAGTTCCTCCTTGTGTAATCTGTATTAACTTATTTCTTATATTGAACATCAACCAGGATGGGAAGGTTGTAGAGTGGAGAATCATGTGTTGAAGAATCAACAACAGTCTTGAAATTAGCAAAGACCAGCAAACCAATTGTGTGCTGTTAAGTTCCACTGGAGGACAACTTACATTGCTGAGGGTAGAAAAAATATTCTCTGCCATTTTGATTTTTTCAAATGCATTTGAAGAATGAAAATCCATGAGAAGAACTTCCAAATGAAATAGGGATGGAAGAATTGCACAAACTTCTTGGATATTTAAGCACCCTGAATATGTAGCTTTCACTTTCTCAACAATAAAACCAGCATAGCCTTTGCAGATTTTGAGTCTTAAGGAGTCATCTCCCAAACTGGACCTTGTGGATGTCCTTATAATAAGAATGCGAGCTACAAGAACAAGAGCATCATCAATATAAGCAAACCTCCCATCCTCTACCTTCAGAACTTGATTTACTAGGTGTTCTTCAAGTTCGATGGATAAGGCATGCCTCATAACAAGTTCATGTAATAGGTTAAAGCATGCTCTGTGAAAATGTTCAAGGAAGTGTTTTTAATAGGACATATCTGAAACACCAACCCCCTCCATTCTTTGATCAACTGAAAGTTGTGGCTATAGCATTCATAAAATAGCACTGACATGTTCTTCATTAAGTTGGTGACAGGCTTCTTTGTAAATAGAAGAATGCCAATTTGGAGAAAATATGCACTCTTGAATGTAAATAGAAGAAACACTGCCATTTGCAGAGTAGGGTTGTTCATGTCCATCAGAGATGACTACTTGCCTGCTAGACTCTGAAAACATATCTCCAAAGAGAGCATCATCTTCATGCCCGCTTGTAGATTCTGCATCATTTACTCCCAGCCCATCCTTGCTAGCATTTGGCCATGACTTTTCCCCCCTGGGCCTTGTTTTTAAACCTTGTGCATGCAGAAAACTTGCGATAGCTATTAGATCCTCTAGCCAGTGACCTGCCTGTGGAAATATAACATTTAGTTGATTCTCCTTGCTGC
The DNA here is from genome assembly GCA_001517045.1 of Pseudotsuga menziesii. Lineage (NCBI taxonomy): Eukaryota > Viridiplantae > Streptophyta > Pinopsida > Pinales > Pinaceae > Pseudotsuga > Pseudotsuga menziesii. The sequence goes on from LPNX010288597.1 coordinate 83,095, forward strand.
GCTCAACAATTAAGGCAAAATTCTCTGAGCGAAGGTTACAAGACAAAGCAATAGAATTTAAGTCTACAACCCCATCTCCTTCATGATCTCCCTGACTTGTTTGTTTCCAATGAAGTATTTTACAGTTTTGTGATCTAGTATCTCGAGCAAATCCCAAAATCTTAATAATAACCTCAGGCTTGTAAACCAAAGAAAGCTTCTGAACTATATTATGTCTCTCATACCTCCACATTCTTCCATCCAAGATGTCCAATAGAGAAGCAAGAAAAAATGTGTGTATGTTATAAAAAATGGTATCATCCAAAACCACATTCTTTTGGAGTTTAGATTGATGCAATATGTCATTTGTATTCAGTTAGGGAGTGCAGATTCAAGCAAATCATAAATCTTGTTTTTATAGTTTAGAATCTAGAGTTTGGGATATTTTACTTTTTCAGAAACTCATAACATTGGCTTTTGTGATCCATTTTTCTTCAGCATACGGGCAGGAGGTGTTGGAATAAATCTGCAGGCTGCTGATACAGGCATCATATTTGACACTGACTGGAATCCTCAGGTTGGGAAAGATGAAGGATGAGGAAATAATTTCTTCCATTTATGATTGTAGTAAAACTGTTTTTCTGTATAATGGGTTTCAAATAGTACTCAAAGTAAGTCCAATACACTACCTTTGCACAGTTTTGATCAAATTATATTGTTTATGTATCAGGTTGATTTACAGGCACAAGCAAGGGCTCATAGGATTGGCCAAAATCATGATGTACTTGTTCTGCGTTTAGAAACGGTAACATTGATGTGTTTCTTGCTGTCATTTAGAATTTAAAAGTATTTCCAAATATCTCAAGTCACAAAATCTGAATGATATTGACATGTTGTGGAGTGAGACATACGATGTATCATGTATAGGCAGATAAGCTGGTGGGAAGTCACATGTGCCACCACATCAAGATTACCATTTCAACCTCAACATCTGGAGGCCTAATCTAGGTGCACACTGCAGACACAATGATGTTGATGACTTCACCTTTGGATTATGTGCATATTATGCTCTAATAAAACATTTTAATGGGTTCAAATACATTCTGAACAGTCTGTGCCATATAAAACTATAAGAAGTTTTATCAAACTCAAGTTTAGGTTTACCCTTGTAATCTGCAATGTTTGATAGGAAAATCATCTCGTATGCTTTAGTTCTGCAATGGATAAAGATTTGTACTATAAATTTTCATTAATTTCCTGATCATGTCACACCGCTTTATAGAAATAGATCCATGAGATTAAAATTGTTGCCCTTTTAGCATTTTGTTGTTTCTATTTTTTTAACATGGTATTAACATGAGAAAAGTGCAAAGGCTATTGCATGAATTGATCTTTGAAAAAGTAAAATATGCCCTCCGTGAATTTTTTACTTTCTGAATGCTTATTTGTTCGACACTGTTGGATCAGGTTCATAGTGTTGAAGAACAAGTTAGGGATGCAGTAGAGCATAAACTTGGAGTAGCGAATCAAAGCATCACTACTGGATTCTAATGGCCTTGTAATTTGGGCAATGTTGGAGAAAATGCTTTTTGACTTTTATGGCTTGCGGTTTAAAGGTTGTGTTACCCCCATTTTTCATGGGTGTCCACAAGTGATTTTTGTCATGATCTTCATCTGGGGGTGACATGGTTGTTGCCTTGGTTCTTGACCTGGTTCAAGGATGATGGTGCCCTTGATGGTTTTCCTCATGATTTACTTAGCCATGGGATGATTGATGACTGGTCAGAATGGAGGCCACCTGTAGCATCTTTCTATTATTGTGAATCTGATCTGGATTATCTCCGTTGGCATTAACTGATTTTGAAGTATGTACTATGATGCATTATTAAAATACCTGTAGCATTTAGAGCAGTGTATAATTGGAACCATGTGTTAAATTTTTGGAATAATATTAAACCCTACAGTCAACACTGATGTTTAGTGGTCATTCAACAGTTTTAAACCATTCCCGAGCAAAACATATACACAGTGCAGCTAACGGTGGTAATTTAAATGAGTTTGGGGTAAATGTTTTGGTCAATTTCCAACCTACAGCTTGGTGTCTCTACTTTAATCCGTTTGCGGCCCTATTCCTGAACTTCTAACAGCAATAACAGCAGTAAAACTGCATTAGTTCAGATTCTTGGCATACCTGTGCATAAAAAACTACAGTAAGCAGCATTTTTCAAGTCTAGGCATGTTCTGACTAGAGTATGTGGTGGTTTATTATAACAGCAACCTTAAAATTATTACTGGGTATCAAAGGGTGCCAAAGAACCGAGTAAGTAATCCAAATGGTGCAATTCTGTGGCTTCACCCGTGGAGAGATGACAACCAGCTTTATTGTGCCTTATTTCTTGCCAAAAAAATCCTGTAACAAACTGTCAGTTTAGTCTAAGAGGTTGTTGAGTATGTATTGAGGGTGGTTTGAGACAAGAAATCACTTTGAGGTTTTATGTCCCATCTTTGGATGTAGCACCCTACCATTGGGGGTTTCTTTCTTTGGATAGTTGACCTTTGACCTATTGGTGCACGTACTCTATGGAGGATGTCCCACTTTGGAGAGCAACTACACATTATTTGTGGCCATTTGTGGTTGAGCGATTCATTGTCAAAAGATTTTTACATGGTTATATGCCTAGTTTTATGGCAAGCGTTCATCACTGAAGAGCCCTTTCATTGTGAGAGAATCTTTGCATCACTTGAGGGGTATCTTCCCTTATTTATAGAGCCATCCCACCTTGAAGGTGTTTTATGCCATGTATTACACCTTTTGAAGATAGCTAGCATTGGAGGATATCTAGGATGATCAATCCCTAGATCTAAGGTCCAACTACCCTATTTTGTGGACCTGTTGCATGTTTTGGGGCCTATCCTAGTGGAGTGACTTCACTTTGTGGACATTGAGGCTTGGCTTGGACATTACTTGGCTATTGCTCCTAATTCCTTGGAGGTGCTCCGCTTTGTTAGGACTAATGTATCTCTCACACATTGTACATATGTCATTGACCATCTTTCTCATGTATTATTTTACTATTTGTTAGTTTGTGGTTAGAGTGCTTGTTATAGTTTACTCCACCCTAGTTTAGATTTAGGGATTTATGAATATTTTATTTTAAAGGAAGTTGAGCTACTCCTATATATAGAGAGCCTCTTCCTCATTTGAAAACATGGTTGGATTTTGAGACCTCTCTCTCTCTTTTAGAGACTAATTGACATATTTTTTCATGGAGCAGTTTGAAGTTGTAATGATCCCTCACTCGATTGTTGATGTGGGTTTAGTGCTTAGTTCAGTTCAGAACTTTACCTTTAACAAATATTTACATATTGATATAAGCCACTATACGGTCTCCTTAATTTCTGTTATATTTTGTATGGACTACTGTTATGTTTTAAGGGCTTCTTGGTTGGGAGATTCCGTCAAACACTTCAATACAATCCACCTTAAGTGCCTCTGAACTGCTCATATGCTTTGTGTAGGTTGCTGAGTTTTAGTGTTTTCTTGGTGTAGAGGTTTTGACAAACAGTTTAATGACAACTGATTTCTGGAATGCATTTAACATTAAGCAGCTTTTGCATATAAATAATGACTATAAACTCATGAACAGGGGAAATGCAAAAAATAGATTGCAGACCTGAAATTTTATTTGGGACAGCCACACAAGAAGACATAAAGGATGAGCTGCTTCACACCAAAATGATTGTTTAAAAATATACCCAATTTGCAAATATTTAAAAAAAATAAAAAACACTTCTATTGCTTAAGCAACGGTCTCCATGTCGCTTTTTCGACGCGTACTGCATATATCCGTCGCTTAAGCGATGGCATTAAGGTTATTTTTTTTTATAAAATGACTAATCGTCGCTTATCCGACGGATCTGCTGTCGCTTAACCGACGGCATGAAAGTTATTTTCTTAAAAAAATTTCACTACCGTCGAAGCAAGGCTGTCGATTAACCGATGCTTTACATTTAACCGACGGTGAACTGAGGTGTCACTTAACCGATGGTTTCGGAAGATGTCGGATAACTGACGATATTTTTCCAAAGCTTAAAAAAAAATCATAGTGGCGTACATGCGACAGGGAAGTGTCGAAAATACGATAATTCGACCGTCGGATTTTTGGTCGAAATGTAGTAGTGTCAGTTCCTGAAAATGTTCATTAACATCCTGTAGATATTCTCTAAGCCTTCTGTTTTCCATCATCAGCCCCTCATTGATCTCTTGCATATAGTTCATCTGTTGTTTGTACTGCGTAATAGTTTTCTGCAAGTTTTCCTTATCTGACTCAAATGACCTCTCTGTCATGATCTCTTGTTCATAACTAGGCCTCCAAGGTATGTCAAACTTCTTAAAAATGTCTGCATCTTTATTTAACAGGCCTATGGAAATATTAGGAATATTAGGGTCTTCCAGAATACCTGCTTCTTTAAGTATGAGCTCATCTTCCCATTCTAGATCTTCAACATGAGGTTCTTCAGCTTTTTTTGCTTGCTGTTGCTCTAAAATTTCATTTCTTATTTCAAGAAATATGGCAGATAGTTTAGGCTCAAGCTGGCTTAACTCCTCTACTGACTGTGATGATCCTTTTACTTTTGTAGGATGAGAAGATGAAGCTTTTGCAGCTGCTGTTTTCTTTCTTCTAATGCTCATTTCATCAATTTCTGGTTCTTCATCTGAGGAAATATCATCCAGGACAGTCACTTTTTGGGTATTCAATCTAGGATTGAGCAGCTTCTTCATATTCAACCTTAGCTTATTCGTTGGCCTGGTTTTAGGACTCCAATATGGGGCTATCACTTCAATCCTGCTCTTCTTTCTCCTATGTCTCACTGTTTTGTTTTCCAGAGTGGAAAACTCCTTGCATGAATCAACCATAACTTCAGTTTTAGCCATGGGCTGATCCTCTTCTAACAAATACCCCTCATCATCTGAAAAAATGGTAATGGGACTCTTCCATTGGGTATGAAACTCCTCTTCATGTACAACAACTCTTCTATAACAGCAGCTTTAACTTCATTGGAAAATTCTGTTGGTGTCAAATGTTTCAAAGGCTACACTTTCTCTTCTGTAAACAATGAATACTTGCCTTTAATACTAGCTGAGGACATTTGAGTTTTAGTCTTCACAGGATCTGATTCTTCTTCAGGCTTCACCTCCTTTTTATCTTCAGTTTTTACTTTCTAACCTAATTTTCTTACAAGGACTTTTCCTTTATCTGCGTGTTTTTTGATTTGTTGATCTTCTTGTTTCACTTGAAAACCAGACCAGAAAAGGAAGAAATCCCAAGTTTTTCCTTCAGCCTGCAGGACAGTGCTAATGATCAATTTGATTAGTCCATGGTGAAAAATTGATTGTGAAGAATGGTCTATATGCCCCTTGACTCTGTTAGACATCTTTTGCAGGCTTTTGTACAGGAAGAAGGGAAGACTCATCTTGGACACACCCACCATATGCTGTAGAAATCTGAAGTGGTACTTGAAAACATAAGCATATCTGCCCTCACATGTTATATAGCTCTGCAGGATTCTGATGGGTTCCACCTACTCACTTTTGAATTTTTGTATCAATATGCCCTTGCTCCAATATGGGGTGACATTAGGAAGTAGATATTTCTGTGCATCAAATGTGAATGGCAATTTTTTAAACCACTTTTCACCTTCATCTCTAATCCCTGTAGCCTCTGCAACTAGCTCCACTGTCAATCTGAACTTTAAAGTGTAAAAAACCACCATATCTTGATTGTAGCATTGTGCAAACTTACAGGATACCTCAGTATTATATCCATCTATTCTTTTGAAAAACTCTAGTCAACCAGCCTGTTGATAAATTTCTACATAGCTTAGGAATTTTTCCATCCAACCTACATCAGTAGGCTCAGCTCTATTCACCTTGCCACTCTTACCCATTTGTCTTCAATAGCTGGAAATTGTGTGACTTTAGGGTTCAATTGATGACTTAATAGATGTTGTTTCTTCTCCAAACCTCTTAGGTTTCAATAACTTGCCTTCCTTAATCCTTCCTGAACGATTCTTTCAGTTTACTAATACAGGTTAGGTTTTATCACAGATATAAGTAGTCTAGGTCATTCAGAGTACTTCAGCCTCTTCACTACAACTGATTATGAAACCTAGTTATCAATCAATTTGTTTGTTCAAATGAATGAACATATCCAACATGCATAATAAATCTGTGTAATAATACCAAAATTAACTCTCGAACCCTTCCAGTACCAGCTTATGAACAATTTCTGCACAATAAGACTTTGCAAATATGATTTCTGCTACAAGTTTCTCAGATTAACTGAAAAACTGTTGATGAAAACTAGGTTTTATGCACACTGCTCATTCAAATATCAGACCTTCTTTGGACTGTGTAAAGAGAACCCTGTGTTGCAATGACAAGGAAAACAACTTCGTGCTCTGTTCATTTTTCTGTTTCAATTTAACTTCAACACTGAGCTAACCAGCTTTCTAGCATGCACCAAAACTAGGTCTTCGGGCTATCTCAAATTTTCGGCTCCTTTATTACATCTTGCACAAGTAGCAGGCTTATTTATGAAGTTTGAACATCATAAAATGCACAATTTTTTCACATCATCGAACTTTCAAACTTTGACAGGGTCATATTCACATGAAAACTAATATTTTTCACCTAATCCCTCAACAATACTATTAATCTCCTTATTTCTTCGACAAGCATATTGTTTAAAGCATATATTAACATCTGGCTTAATCAATTTTGATAAATCAGCATTTACCAAGAAAGCCCCAAATTAGGCAGACATGAACCAGTAATCGCGGAATACCTTTTTTACACGCTGCTGCAGATGCTCTAAATTGTGGTCTGAGCTGTCATATTGTCCACCTTAGATATACAAGAGTCCTTCAACGTTCAATTTGACTGCATGTGGCGGAATCAATAAGTCCTAATTTCCTGTGAAGCCATAAAAACCTCCTCTATGTTCTACAACGGCAATGTCCAGTTTTTCAGCAGCTATGGTTGCTCCACTAAGTCCTCCATCCTCGAATATGCATGTAAGTAACAACCCATCTTCACATCAAGCTTAGTTTCAGCCACTACATGTCATGATGACCCGCGTTCTGCTAATGATGACCACGATCCCTTCTATGACATAAAACCATCTATCCTCATGATGCTCACTGAATCCACACGTAGCACAAAACCCTCAAATCAAGTGATTAGTCACCCACGATTCGTAATCATGCAAAAATTTGGCAAAAAAATCGGAGAAACTAATAGTCGCGATATTCTTCTAGCACTTTTTTGTTATTTTTTCACACTTGCGCTACAAGAATAAATTTAACTCTATTTTGGCATTGTTTTACAACTTTTTTCCATTTTGTATGAAATTTAAAAGCTATTTGAATGATGACTATACTCAGAATATGATTTGTGAGTCCATTATTCAACATGATGACCTTTTAAAACCCTTCAATAATCTATGGGATCAAAAAAAATAAAACAAAAAGTCTAAAAGCAAAAGCTCAAAATTTCACTTGAAAACTAAAAATCTCTTAAAAGAAGCAAAAGACCAAACTAAAGCAAATGAGTAACTTGGAATAAAATGCAAATCAAACAAAAATTGAAGAAACAAATTACTGACTTAACATCTAGATCCAGCTACAGGATGAAGTCCTCCCTGCGAGGCTTCAAGAACCTGTAGACCAGTGCCTTCTGTCTACTACCTTATCTATCTGTCTGCAAAAATTCCATTGGGATATGGAGTCTTTATTATGCTTCACTCACCAGTATGTACAATGAAAAGTGAAAATCCCCTTATAGACTGTAAAAGTGCTTGAGGAATCGTCCATTAACAGGACTGGACAACTCCTCACCTTCCAAAGACTGCAGGATAAAAGTATTATTCTCTAAAACATTGGATACTAGGAAAGGGCCAAACCAAAGATTGTCAAATTTACCATGCTTACCCTTTTGCTCTTTCCTTGCATCCCACCTTAGAACCATGTCACCAACTGAGAAAGTCTTTTCTTTGATGTTTATGTCAAATCTTCTTTTGATCTTGGATCTATACAACTATGCCTTTTCATCCACCTTTTCCCTGTTCTGTTGCAATTCTATCATTTCAAAAATCCTTCTCTGCATATCATCTGGTTCCTCCTGCGAATCCTGGAGAAATTTCATCACTGGGATACCCAATTGGACAGGGAAAACTGCTTCTGTACCATAAACTAACTGAAAGGGAGAAGTTCCAATTGCTTGTTTCACTGTGATCCTATCTGCCCATAATGCATACTTCAGCATTGAATCCCATGATCTTTTGTTATGCTTGAGCAGCTTCTTGATACTTTGAATTATGTTCTTATTAGAGGATTCATCCAAGCCATTACCCTGGGGGTAATAAGGAGTTGAGTGCTTCAGCATAATACCATTCTTTTCACAAAATTCTACCATTGCCTTAGACTTGAAAGCCTTAGCATTATCTGTCACTAACTTCTGAGGACAGCCAAACCTACTCAGGATATTTTCCTCAATGAAATCCATGATTACCTTTTCTGTAGCATTCCTAGTAGGAATGGCTTCCACCCATTTTGTGAAGAAGTCTGTTGGGTCAGGATCCAATGATGCTGCCCTGAGGAAGCTGGATTTATTTCTCCAATAAAATCCAGACCCCATTGCTGGAAAGGAGCATTGACTGCAATGGGTTTCAGAGGCAAAAACAACAATTTCTATTTTCCAGCAAACTTCTAACAAGGAACACAAGCCCTTACCCACTGATAAACATCTACAAACAAGGAGGGCCAATAATATCCAGCTCTAAGAATTCTGTAAGCTGTAGTTTTCCAATACTTGTGCCCTCCACAAGCACCCTCATGAGATTCAGAAATCACTCCTTCAATCTCTGATTTGTCTAAACATCTAAGCAGAATACCTCTTAGGTCCTTCCAGAATAATTGCTCTTCCATTAAACAGTACTTAGTAGCTTTAAGTTTTAAATATCTAACAGCCTTCCTATCCATATGCTCAGGACATTGCAAAAATAACAGAAAATGAACAATGTTTGCATACCATTATGATGATGAATAGTAGTCCATGATTTTCTCTTTTTCCAGTATTGCTTGATCTTCTTCAGAAACTGATTCTTCAGCCATGACATGCAATCCCAGTGCCTGACAGTTTGATTCAGCCAGCAGCTTGGCTAAACCTTGTCCCTTGACAAGCTTGGTAGGTCTGATCTCAACATCATACTCCATAATCTTTGCAATCCACCTGCCTCTTTTCCCTTCACTATCAGGCTGTGTTAAGACATCTTTTACAGCAGAATTTGGGACAAATGAAATAACTTTTGAATGTAGAACATAAATTCTGAAAAATTTCAAAGCCTTTACAAGAGCATAAGCCTGCTTTTCCAATATATTGTACTTCAGCACAGAATATCTGAGAGTTTTATTGAAGAAGGCAATAGGCTGTTCCAATCCTTCTTTATTCTTCTGAAGTAAGACAGTTGCAATTGTGTCTTCTGATGCAAATGAGAAAGTAAGGAATTCTTTGGTAAAATCAGGACTTACCAATACCGGTGCTTCAGTAAGAGCTACTTTAATTTTCTCAAATGCAGCCTTTGCCTCAGAAGTCCACCTAACTTCTTGATCCTTCTTGAGCATGGCTGTGATCTGTTTAATGGTTTCAGCAAAGTTGGGAATAAACCACCGCAGAAAATTGATTTTTCCAATCAATGATTGAACATCCTTTTTACTCAGAGGTAAACTAATCTTCAGTATAGCTTTGACTCTTTCAGGATCTATTCTGATGCCATCAGCAGACACCAAGTGACCAAGTAGTTTACCCTATTGCACAGCAAAATGTGACTTCTTTGGATTTAGAGAAAGACCAAATTTTCTGCATTTCAGGAAGGTCTGCCTCAAATGCTTCAAATGCTCATCATCTAACTGTGAGAAAATAGTAATATCATCCAGATAGATAACCACAAACTTATCTTTTTCTCCCACAAAGGCAATGTCCATTTCTCTCTGAAAGGTAGCTCCAGCATTCATCAAGCCAAAGTGCATCTTGTCATACATAAATCCCCCCTAGGGAGTTGTAAATGTTGTCTTCTCATTATCATTAGGGTGCATTGCAATCTGATTGTACCCTGAGAAACCATCCACCATAGAGATCCTTTGTGCCCCGACTACCTGCTGCAATACTTGTTCAATCTTAGGAAGAGGATAGTTGTCTTTTAATGAAGATCTGTTCAGGTTTCTGAAATGAACACATAATCTGATCTCTCCATTCTTTTTTCTGACATGGACCAAATTAGCCACCCAGGAAGAATACCTGAGAGGCACTATTATATTTGCATCCAACAGTTTTTTCACTTCCTTTTCAATTACAGGAAACAAAGTTGGATTGATCCTCCGTAGTTTTTGACGAAAAGGTTTGACATTTGGTTTTAAAGGCACCTTATGCTGTATGATTTCTGTATCATAAGTTATTAGTTCCTCATAAGACCATGCAAAAACATCTACATGCTCTTTTAACAGCTTGATATACCTGCTTCTTTGTTCAGTTGTAAGTGATTTAGAAATTTTGACCATTCTAGGATGTTCAGCTGAACCAATATTGCAGTCTATCACATTCTCTTCTGAAGATTGAACAACAGGATTTGAAGGTGTATCATCCTTTGTAAATATTCTTTCCAGAGGTACCAAACCTTTGGGAATGAAATTGCTCTTTAGCTCAATAATTTTATGTCCAACAATCTCATCTTCAGCAAACTCATCTACCTATCCATCTTCTTCATCCTCATCCTCACCAATCAAGGAATTTGAAAACTCAGCTGTAAGCTCTAGGAACCTTTGGATCTCAATGTCATCCTCAAACACTTTCCATTGCTTCACATTATCAGGTACACATGGTCTATACCTCACCTATATGGGATACCTTAACTGAGTGGTCTTAGGGATTTTGAAGTGTGTGGCAGCCAAGGCCAAAGAATCTGCAGCCTCAATGTGATTCCTTGGAATATGAGTGATGTTAAATGCTATAAAATAATTTTCAAGCATATCCCATACCTCATTCTGATAGAATTTCAGCACACCCTGCTTCACTTGATAGTTTCTCTTCACCTGCTGAACAACCAATTCGGAGTCACCATATTTAAAAATTTGTTGAATGCCCAAATCTTTGGAAGCTTTTAATCCCAACAGTAAAGCTTCATATTCAGCAGTGTTATTTGTAATAATAACCTCAAGTTTGTACATTAGCTTTACTATTTCACCTCCAGGAGATATAAGAAGAACTCCAGCACTAACACCTTCCTTACAAGAAGATCCATCAAAGTATAATTCCCATAGCTTATATTCTTCTTCTCTGCTTTGTTTTATTGGCTGTTCTTTTTCCACTTGTAACAGACCAGCAGAATTATCCTCGTCACTGAAATGTAGCATGCACGTACCAAGGTCTTTATCAACAGAGTACAGTGGGTGATTTGTGGGGTTTTTATCTTCTGTCACTATGTAAGCAAATTGCATCTCTCTGTACAACCTTCTATTTTCTCCACCAAACACAGGTATGGTGGCATATGACAGGTCCATTTGTAAGGTTCCTCCAACCTTCTTTTCCCATGATCTGGAAAGAAGTAAGCCAAACTTTGGTGTAATGTCAGCTACCACAACATCCATTATCACACTTTTCATGGGCAACTGAGCCAGACTGACAACCATATCTTTTATTACTCCTAAACACTTCACTGCTCGGGAATCAAAGGCATACAAATCATGATATGGTTTGGTAATACTCAGGCCTAGAGCTTCCATAACAGCCTTTGGCATCAAGTTGTGGGATGCTCCTGAATCTAGTAAACAATTGTGTATCATCTGTTCATGGACTGTCAAAGTGATATAGAAAGGAGGTGAAGCTCCTGCTTCATTTTCAGTCTTCTCAGCCAAGGCTGATCCAATGAAAATCTTAGGACTCTCCTCTTGCAAATTAACTGTGTCAGAGACAGGATGATTGCTGGTTAGATTAAGCATTTTAAGGAATAATTCCTTATATGAAGGATTTCTTATCAGTTCAGTTAAAGGTACAGGAATCTTTAACTTTCCTAATTCATTCTCCAAACTTAAATTCTGGACAGATTTATTTACCTCTTCAACTTCTATTGTTTTCTTAATTTTTCTGCAGCTTGCTTCTTCTCTGTCACAGGATCAGCTGTCTTTTTAGCAGGAGCAGTTGTAGGAGGAACAATTGCTCTCTTCTTCTAGGCTTGGACCACCTATTTTGGGCCTGATCTGATATTTATAGTCTTCTTAGGTTAATTTTGATGAACAGCAGCAGTTACAGTAGTATTTTCCAAGCCTAGATCATCTTCAGTTTCAAACATATCAGCATCATAATATTCTGAATTCAGGAAATCTTCCTCGGTAACAAAACCTCCAGACAATCCATCTCCAAAATGATTCATATCTTGATCAGTCTCTTCAAAGAGCAATTCTTCATCAACTTCTTCCTTGTCAGCTACATTGTTCTGAAGAGGTAGTGGCACTCTTTGGTCCTCATTTTCCCTTCTTTCTCGCTGGATATCATTGTTCCTTCGTTCCCTAGGCATAAAACGAGGAGCAAATTTCCTTCTGAACTGATTTTGATTGTTTGGATTTCGTTCACCTTCAGGAGCAGGCTTGCTGGAGTTTTTCTCAAGCTCTAATTTGTTCAACTTTGTAGTAAGAATTTTTACCAACTTAGCCATTTCATCTATCTTCCCTTCAGTAGAAATTGAAGATGAAGCACCTGGAGCTACTTCCTTTTTTCCTTTTCTTTCATACAGCTGCTGAGATGTTTCCTTCTTTAGTCTATTTGAAGCCAGTATGTTGGATTCTACCTCCAATGCTGCATCCTGCATGTTCAACAAAGTGATAGGCCTCCTCTTTCTCAGTAACAAAGAGAATTCGTGATCAAAAGAATTTGCATATGTCAATTTAGCTGATGTTTCTGTAGGCTTTATCTCGATAGGAATCCTACTGTACATTTTGTTGAACCTCTTCGAAAAATATGCAATTGTTTCATCTTTCTTCCTCCTAAGAGCTCCAAATTCTGTTATGTAATAGGTGTGGTCTTTTCTATCACCCCATTGTCTCATAAAGAGATCACGGAGTTCTTCAATAATAGTAATGGAGTTGGCAGGAAACTCTCTAAACCACTTCCTCACATCTCCATCAAGGCTCTGGACAAACATCCTCATCCAAACATCCTTAGCCTCAATGTTTTGATTATCAACATAACGTAGGAAAGATTCCCAATTTTCTTCAGCTGTTGTTTCCCCTTCTCCATTGAACCTAGGCAAATACTTCTGATAATCTCCTCCAAGCAGTGCATTTAAAGGCTGAGGTAAGACCAATGGTGCATATCTGGCTACAACCATCCGGTCCATCATGTCTATGGGAGGGTTTTGAGCTTCCATTTTTGGACTAACTGGTTTTGAAGATGAAGAAGCTTGAATGTAAATTGATTGGAAAGAGATTTTACCTAATTTCAACTAAAAACGAGGTATTTTACCAGGGGAGGCAGCTTTGGATTTTATAAAAGATTGAGGATTGGTAAAGATTTGGAAACTGCTATCAGGAATGGTTGGTTTTACCCAAGGTGAAGTTTATTCTTCTTTCTTTTCCACAGATGAAGCTAACGATTCATTTAACTACTCAGGGTCAGATAAAGAGGGTAATGACTGTGATCTTCTAACTTTTCTTGCTATCCTCAATATCTGTTCAGGGTCTGTCACACCCAACTGCAAGGGTGAAGTAGATCTATATCTAGTTCCCACTCCTCTAGAAGCCACTGTGACGACTTTGGTGAAAAATAGCCTTATAAAATGTTGGTTTAAGTCCACCTCTTAAAACCAGTAAAATTGATAAGTATCCCAGGGAAGATATGTCTTCAACTTTGTCCCCGGCAATGGCGCCAAAGATGTTTGTGCTAGAAATTGTTTCCAAGGCTAAAGAAACAAGCCAACACAATCTCAAACAAAACTTAATAAAGTGAAATAGGTTTAGGGTTTCTGATATATTTTCTTGGTTGTAAACTTTGGGAACAAGTAGGGAATACACTCATGAGAAAAATAATAACTAAATCATAAGCAAAAGAATACAAAGATGCATAATATATAAAACAAGATCCAACAGAACACTATGTTGAATTTCACTCATAAAAGACAAGCATTACCAGCATATAAACATAAACCAGTAATGAATATATCATTTAAGCAACTAAACAAGCTAAACAATGAAGCCAACATAGAAACTGAAGGGTTAAAAGTGTCATATATCTCATAATTTTATCATCAAATGCATACAAGAGTTTTGATACTTAACTCATGAATAAGTCTAAAGACCTCCTGAAGCTCTCCCAAAATCGAACCCTCATTCTGTCTTTCTAACCTCTCTAAATACTACTGTTTACAAAATCAGTTAAGGATCAAACCCTAACTGCCCTTAACTAATTCGATGGGATAAAGTAAAATTTACAATATTACAAAATATGACATTTTCCAAAAATAGTAAACAACTAACTAATATGTTTCTCAAAAAGAGATAACAAAAAACCGATTCAATAACTAACTCATAAGTCCTTTGCCACCTCAGCTAGCAAAGCTATGCCATCTAGTGCCTGAACTTTCTTCCTAGCTCGCCTATGCTCCTCTTCCATGTCAGCTATCCTTTTGGTGAGCTCCTCATTTTTCTGTTGCAAGTCCTTGACTGTCTTTTTCAACTCTGTGCATTGCAAGTCAGTGGTTCTTTTTCTCTTTAAAGCCTCTTTAGATACTGGTGTCAGTTCCTGAAAATGTTCATTAACATCCTGTAGATCTTCTCTAAGCCTTCTGTTTGCCATCATCAGCCCCTCATTGATCTCTTGCATATAGTTCATCTGTTGTTTGTACTGCTTAATAGTTTTCTGCAATTTTACCTTATCTGAATCAAATGACCTCTCTGTCATGATCTCTTGTTCATAACTGGGCCTCAGAGGTATGTCAAACTTCTTAAAAATGTCTGCATCTTTATTTAACAGGTCTGTGGAAATATCAGGAATATTAGGGTCTTCCAGAATACCTACTTCTTTAAGTATGAGTTCATCTTCCCATTCTAGATCTTCAACATGAGGTTCTTCAGCTTTTTTTGCTTGCTGTTTCTCTAAAATTTCATTTCTTATTTCAAGAAATATGGCAAACAGTTTAGGATCGGGCTGGCTTAACTCCTTTACTGACTGTGATGATCCTTTTACTTTTGTAGGATGAGAAGATGAAGCTTTTGCAGCTGCTGTTTTCTTTCTTCTAATGCTCATTTCATCAATTTCTGGTTCTTCATCTGAGGAAATATCATCCAGGACAGTCACTTTTTGGGTATTCAATCTAGGATTGAGCAGCTTCTTCATATTCAACCTTAGCTTATTCGTTGGCATGGTTTTAGGCCTCCAATATGGGGCTATCACTTCAATCCTGCTCTTCTTTCTCCTATGTCTCACTGTTTTGTTTTCCAGAGTGGAAAACTCCTTGCATGAATCAACCATAACTTAAGTTTTAGCCATGGGCTGATCCTCTTCTAACAAATACCCCTCATCATCTGAAAAAATGGTAATGGGACTCTTTTGTTGGGTATGAAACTCCTCTTCATGTACAGTAACCTCTTCTGTAACAACAGCTTTAACTTCATTGGAAACTTCTGCTGGTGTCAAATGTTTCAAAGGCTACACTTTCTCTTCTGTAAACAATGAATACTTTCCTTTAATACCAACTGAGGACATTTGAGTTTTAGTCTTCACAGGATCTGAGTCTTCTTCAGGCTTCACCTCCTTTTTATCTTCAGTTTTTACTTTCTGACCTAATTTTCTTACAAGGACTTTTCCTTTATCTGCCTGCTTTTTGATTTGTTGATCTTCTTGTTTCACTTGAAAACCAGATCAGAAAAGGAAGAAATCTCAAGTTTTTCCTTCAGCCTGCAGGACAGTGCTAATGATCAATTTGATTAGTCCATGGTGAAAAATTGATTGTGAAGAATGGTCTATATGCCCCTTGACTCTGTTAGACATATTTTGCAGGATTTTGTACATGAAGAAGGGAAGACTCATCACGGAGTTCTTCAATAATAGTAATGGAGTTGGCAGGAAACTCTCTAAACCACTTCCTCACATCTCCATCAAGGCTCTGGACAAACATCCTCATCCAAACATCCTTAGCCTCAATGTTTTGATTATCAGCATAACGTAGGAAAGCTTCCCAATGTTCTTCAGCTGTTGTTTCCCCTTCTCCATTGAACCTAGGAAAATACTTCTAATAATCTCCTCTAGGCAATGCATTTAAAGGCTGAGGTAAGACCAATGGTGCATATCTGGCTTCAACCATCTGGTCCATCATGTCTATGAAATGGTTTTGAGCTGCCATTTTTGGACTAACTGGTTTTGAAGATGAAGAAGCTTGACTGTAAATTGATTGGAAAGAGATTTTACCTAATTTCAATTGAACAAGTGGTATTTTACCAGGGGAGGCAGCTTTGGATTTTATAAAAGATTGAGGATTGGTAAAGATTTGGAAACTGCTATCAGGAATGGTTGGTTTTACCCAAGGTGAAGTTTCTTCTTCTTTCTTTGCCACAGATGAAGCTAATGATTCATTTAACTGCTCAGGGTCAGATAAAGAGGGTAATGATTGTGATCTTCTAACTTTTCTTGGTGTCCTCAATATGTGTTCAGGGTCTGTCACACCCAACTGCAAGGGTGAAGTAGGTCTATTTCTAGTTCCCACTCCTCTAGAAGCCACTGTGACAACTTTGGTGAAAAATAGCCTTATAAAATGCTGGTTTAAGTCCACCTCTTAAAACCAGTAAAACTGATAAGTATCCCAGGGAAGATATGTCTTCAACTTCGTCCCTGACAACGGTGCCAAAGATGTTTGTGCCAGAAATTGTTTCCAAGGATAAATAAACAAGCCAACACAATCTCAAACAAAACTTAATAAAGTGAAATAGGTTTAGGGTTTCTGATATGTTTTCTTGGTTGTAAACTTTGGGAACAAGCAGGGAATACACTCATGAGCAAAATAATAACTAAATCATAAGCAAAAGAAGACAAAGATGCATAATATATAAAACAAGATCCAACAGAACACAATGTTGAATTTCACTCATAAAAGACAAGCATTACCAGCATATAAACATAAACCAGTAATGAATATATCATTTAAGCAACTAAAGAAGATGAACAATGAAACCAACACAGAAATTGAAGGGTTAAAAGTGTCATATATCTCATAATTTTATCATCAAATGCATACAAGAGTTTTGATACTTAACTCATGAATAAGTCTAAAGACCTCCTGAAGCTCTCCCAAAATCGAACCCTCATTTTGTCTTTCTAACCTCTCTAAATACTAATTTTTACAAAATCAGTTAAGGATCAAACCCTAAATTCCCTTAACTAATTCGATGGGATAAAATAAAATTTACAATATTACAAAATATGACATTTTCCAAAAATAGTAAACAACTAACTAATATGTTTCTCAAAAAGAGATAACAAAAAACTGATTCAATAACTAACTCATAAGTCCTTTGTTGCTCAGCTAGCAAAGCTATGCCATCTAGTGCTTGAACTTTCTTCTTAGCTCGCCTCTGCTCCTCTTCCATGTCAGCTATCCTTTTGGTGAGCTCCTCATTTTTCTGCTGCAAGTCCTTGACTGTCTTTTTCAACTCTGTGCATTGCAAGTCAGACTTTCTTTTTCTCTTTAAAGCCTCTTTAGATACTGATGTCAGTTCCTGAAAATGTTTATTAACATCCTGTATATCTTCTCTAAGCCTTATGTTTGCCATCATCAGCCCCTCATTGATCTCTTGCATATAGTTCATCTGCTGTTTGTACTGCTTAATAGTTTTCTGCAAGTTTTCCTTATCTGAATCAAATGACCTCTCTGTCATGATCTCTTGTTCATAACTGGGCCTCCAAGGTATGTCAAACTTCTTAAAAATGTCTGCATCTTTATTTAACAGGTCTGTGGAAATATCAGGAATATTAGGGTCTTCCAGAATACCTGCTTCTTTAAGTATGAGTTCATCTTCCCATTCTAGATCTTCAACATGATGTTCTTCAGCTTTTTTTGCTTGTTGTTGCTCTAAAAGTTCATTTCTTATTTCAAGAAATATGGCAAACAGTTTAGGCTTGGGATGGCTTAACTCCTTTACTAACTGTGATGATCCTTTTACTTTTGTAGGATGAGAAGATGAAGCTTTTGCAGCTGTTGTTTTCTTGCTTCTAATGCTCATTTCATCAATTTCTGGTTCTTCATCTGAGGAAATATCATCCAGGACAGTCACTTTTTGGGTATTCAATCTAGGATTGAGCATCTTTTTCATATTCAACCTTAGCTTATTCGTTGGCCTGGTTTTAGGCCTCCAATATGGGTCTATCACTTCAATCCTGATCTTCTTTATCCTATGTCTCACTATTTTGTTTTCCAGAGTGGAAAACTCCTTGCATGAATCAACCATAACTTCATTTTTAGCCATGGGCTGATCCTCTTCTAACAAATACCCCTCATCATCTGACAAAATGGTAATGGGACTCTTCTGTTGGGTATGAAAATCCTCTTCATGTACAGCAACCTCTTCTGTAACAGCAGCTTTAACTTCATTGGAAACTTCTGCTGGTGTCAAATGTTTCAAAGGCTGCACTTTCTCTTCTGTAAACAATGAATACTTGCCTTTAATACTAGCTGAGGACATTTGAGTTTTAGTCTTCACAGGCTCTGAGTCTTCTTCAGGCTTCACCTCCTTTTTATCTTCATTTTTTACTTTCTGACCTAATTTTCTTACAAGGACTTTTCCTTTATCTGCCTGCTTTTTGATTTGTTGATCTTCTTGTTTCACTTGAAAACCAGACCAGAAAAGGAAGAAATCCCAAGTTTTTCCTTCAGCCTGCAGGACAGTGCTAATGATCAATTTGATTAGTACATGGTGAAAAATTGATTGTGAAGAATGGTCTATATGCCCCTTGACTCTGTTAGACATATTTTGCAGGATTTTGTATAGGAAGAAGGGAAGACTCATCTTGGACACACCCACCATATGCTGTAGAAATATGAAGTGGTACTTGAAAACATAAGCATATCTTCCCTCACATGTTATATAGCTCTACAGGATTATGATGGGTTCCACCCACTCACTTTTGAAGTTTTGTATCAATATGCCCTTGCTTTAATCTGGGGTGACATTAGGTGGTTGATATTTTTGTGCATCAAATGTGAATGGCATTTTTTTTAAACCATTTTTCACCTTCATCTCTAATCCCTGTAGCCTCTGCCACTAGCTCCACTGTCAATCTGAACTTTAAAGTGTCAAAAACCACCATATCTTGATTGTAGCATTGTGCAAACTTACAGGATACCTCAGTATTATATCCATCTATTCTTCTGAAAAACTCCAGCCAACCAGCCTGCTGAAAAAGTTCTACACAGCCTGGGAATTTTTCCATCCAACCTACATCAGTAGGCTCAGCTCTGTTCACCTTGCCACTCTTACCCATTTGTCTTCAATAGCTGGAAATTGTGTGACTTTAGGGTTCAATTGATGACTTAATAGATGTTGTTTCTTCTCCAAACCTCTTAGGTTTCAATAAATTTCCTTCCTTAATTCTTCCTGAATGATTCTTTCAGTTTACTAATACAGGTTAGGTTTTATCACAGATATAAGTAGTCTAGGTCATTCAGAGTACTTCAGCCTCTTCACTGCAACTGATTATGAAACCTAGTTATCAATCAATTTGTTTGTTCAAATGAATGACCATATCCAGCATGCATAATAAATCTGTGTAATAATACCAAAATTAACTCTCGAACCCTTCTGGTACCAGCTTATGAACAATTTCTGCACAATAAGACTTTGCAAATATGATTTCTGCTACAAGTTTCTCAGATTAACTGAAAAACTGTTGATGAAAACTAGGTTTTATGCACACTGCTCATTCAAATATCAGACCTTCTTGGGAATGTGTAAAGAGAACCCTGTGTTGCAATGACAAGGAAAACAACTTCGTGCTCTGTTCATCTTTTTGTTTCAATTTAACTTCAACACCGAGCTAACCAGCTTTCTAGCATGCACCAAAACTAGGTCTTCAGGCTATCTCAAATGTTTGTCTCCTTTATTACATCTTGCACAAGTAGCAGGCTTATTTATGAAGTTTGAACATCATAAAATGTACAATTTTTTCACATCATCGAACTTTCAAACTTTGACAGGGTCATATTCACATGAAAACTGATATTTTTCACCTAATCCCTCAACAATACTATTAATCTCCTTATTTCTTTGACAAGCATATTGTTTAAAGCATATATTAACATCTGGCTTAATCAATTTTGATAAATCAGCATTTACCAAGAAAGCCCCAAATTAGGCAGACATGAACCATTCATCGCGGAATACCTTTTTTACACGCTACTGCAGATGCTCTAAATCGTGATCTAAGCTGTCATATTGTCCACCTTAGATATACAAGAGTCCTTCAATGTTCAATTTGACTGCATGTGGTGGAATCAAGAATTCCTAATTTCCTGTGAAGCCATAAAAACCTCCTCTCTGTTCTACAATGGCAATGTCCAGTTTTTCGGCAGCTATGGTTGCTCCACTAAGTCCTCCATCCTTGAATATGCATGTAAGTAACAACCCATCTTCACATCAAGCTCAGTTTCAGCCGCTACCTGTCATGATGACCCACGTTCTGCTAATGATGACCACGATCCCTTCTATGACATAAAACCATCTGTCCTCATGATGCTCACTAAATCCACATGTAGCACAAAACCCTCAAATCAAGCGATTAGTCACCCATGATTCATAATCACACAAAAATTTGTCTAAAAAATCAGAGAAACTAACAGTCGCGATATTCTTGTAGCGCTCCTTTGTTATTTTTTCACACTTGCACTACAAGAATAAATTTAACTCTATTTTGGCGTTGTTTTACAACTTTTTTCCATTTTGTATGAAATTTAAAAGCTATTTGAATGATGACTATACTCAGAATATGATTTGTGAGTCCACTATTCAACATGATGACCTTTTAAAACCCTTCAATAATCTATGCGATCAAAAAAAATAAAACAAAAAGTCTAAAGGAAAAAGCTCAAAATTTCACTTGAAAACTAAAAATCTCTTAAAGGAAGCAAAAAACCAAACTAAAGCAAATGAGTAACTTGGAATAAAATTCAAATCAAACAAAAATTGAAGAAACAAATTACTGACTTAACACCTAGTACATACAAAACATTATTGAAGGAACCATGGTCAAGTTTTATGCTACCCTTTACCTTAATTTTAGTTTCTGAGTTATCTCCCAACAAAATATTTGGACCATTCGAATCATCAAGAGAGGAAAAGACCTTCCTTTTCTAAACCATGTTCCTTGAATCTCCAGATTCAATGATAAAGTAAGGAGATATTATAGTTCTTGCAACCATGGCATGAACTATCTCCTTGTCTTCAAAACTTGATCCTCCTTCCTTCTTCTTTGCGCCTTCAGGAAGTGAGATGTTGTGTTTTTCCAAAATTTGAGTCAAAATATTGATTTTTTTCTTCATGCAAGAGCTCTCAAGATGAAATCCCTTACGACAGTATGCCCACTTGATCATTTCACCTTTACCTTACTCCTTCTAGGAGTTCTTCTTCTTAAAGTTGGGGATACTCATGAGACTTGGACTTGTCTCCTTTTTTATCAGGAGGTTTCTTAGCCTTCTTCTTTCCTTTGGAATCCACCTTTGAATCTCCAACAACCAAATCTTGATCTTTGTAAGGTTTGATGGTTCCCATCATGGCCAATTTGTCTTCCTCCTAACTCAAGGATTCCATGAAATCTTCCAATGAATGCATCTTCCACATTCAATCTGTCATCTTTGTGGAATGGAAGGTCGAAACAAATATTGAGTAATCATGGCCAAGATTTAAAAGTATGGCCAAGACTAGTTGTTCGTAATTCTTATCGATACCACACTATTTCAACTACAAAACCAATGATTTGAATTTGGAGAAGTAGACTTGCACGGATTCAAAGCTTCTTGGACTTAGTGAAATCATCTCATTCTCTAGTTGATGTGCCCTCATTTCATTTGTCTTTCCAAATAAAGTTTGAATCTTCTACCATAATTCATTTGATGATATCAATCCATGAAGATGGAAAAGAAGGTCTCTAGAAATGTTGAGACACAAGATACCACACGCATCATATCTCCTATTATGTCATTTAATATTCTATGTTGATGCATTAGGCTCTGCCTCAGTTTCCATGGTCACTCTATAGAGGCCTTTACTCCTTATCAAAATCTCCATTTGTTCCTTCCATTATAAGTAGTTGAATGGATTCAAGATGATATGGTGATATTGATCCATTCTTCAACAACTGCGCCCTTGTAGAGATAGACTGCACTCCCAATGAATGATGTTGATCCTACAATATCAATAGAGGAGGAGGAGAATCAAGCTGCCAAGTCTCTGATACCATGTGGAAATTAATCCCAATATTAGATCAACTAAACTCACAAAAAATTGCTTGAAAACATGCATAGATTCACTCAAAAATGAGACTCTATATGGTGCATAACCAACTTTCACCTTTTGCCTTAAAAGCTGCTGAAAAAGTAGGAAAATATGGAAAAGGAAGGAACACGCACTTACTAAAATGGGAAGTATGATGGGTTGTCAGAATATTATCCAGAATCTTTCCAAAGCACTCCTGGAGGCAGTTTAGGCAAGTTTGACCACAAAAATGCAAGTGGATTCCAACTAGCTAGTGTAGGACCTAGGAAATTAATAAAATTGATTAAATTTTGTATCCTAAGTATGGGAATGGGTTTTGATTATTCTAACACTCAAGAGTTGTTGTGAGGGAAAGGGCGGGAATTGCATGAAGAAAGTAGTCACGTAGGTTGGATATCAGATTTCTCTATTGGGAGAACAGAGTTGCATGAAAGGGCATGACTATAGTACATGTATAGATGGTATTGGATATAGAAATGAGGGTAAGTCCATAATGAAGGCTAGAATCTTCCATGTGCAGAGAAGCCAAATATAATGGGAAGAAAGACCATGGTTAAATAAATTTAATTTATGTAGAGTAGAATTTATTAAATTCATATTTGAAAACTTTATTGATGATTACTAATGGTCATTTGGATAAGTATGGGTTATGTTAGGAGGATATGTGGTAAGGGATACCTATGTTATATAAACTAGTGAAAACCCATGAGGGATAGTTTTCTTCAACTTACAAGATCCAAACAATATGAACATGGACTCATGATTGTGAAAATTGGTTCTTGTAGGGAACACAATTATAATTTTACGTTCTTAATCATTAATATTGATTTCTTGGCTGATATGAATCATGGAAGAAAGGATGCATGGTGAGTAAGTGTCCCAAAAACTATCGGTTGGTGCAAACCATGAAGGGGTGGCATACTGGTGTTTGCTAGAGACTATGTACATTTAATTTCTGCAAAAGGAATAATTATAAATTTGAATTGAATTAAATTATTTATGTTATTGGGGTTTTTTCTAATCGGGAACTTTGTCAGGAGGACGGATTGTAGGAAATCGTATGCTATAGCCTACAAAATTCAAACACCATGAAGAGAATCTCTTGCTTGAGAAAGTTAGGGTTCTATGGGAAACTGATTCAAAGTATAATTAAAAGTTATTTTGATAATGTCTCATGAGAATGAGATGGAATGTGTAATTCTTTTCCCGTAAAATCTATTTAAATATTTTTATGAATCTCATGTGAACTGTGTGCTGGTATGTAACACAGGTGAGATGGTGAAACATTTCAGTGGGGAAATCTTTGGGCTGTTGAAACTGAGAAAAAA
Source organism: Pseudotsuga menziesii (assembly GCA_001517045.1). NCBI lineage: Eukaryota > Viridiplantae > Streptophyta > Pinopsida > Pinales > Pinaceae > Pseudotsuga > Pseudotsuga menziesii. The sequence continues at coordinate 106,986 of LPNX010288597.1, forward strand.
AAGGAAATCCAAGTGTGTTTTGGGTCAAGGGAACCCTGTAAAGATACTACATGTGCATGTTGTTGAGATTATAGAATCAGGAGTCATTCTCCAATCTTGTGAGTAATGTCAAGACAATAGACTTATGAGTAATATCAAGTCTACAATTATGCTCATATGATTGAGGTGGTGATTTTGAAAGCTTGTGAGTAATATCAAGATGAGTCTTGTGAGTAATATCAAGTTCTACAAATGTCCTCATGTTGTGAGGTGGTGTACTTTATTGGTTAAAGTGGACAAACTATGTGATGTATGGCTAGTCATGGTCAATAGGTGCTACAAGTCTCCTTTAGGGATTAGCTACCCCTAGAGTGATTTACTTTAGCATGTGACTATATGACCTAAGGTAATACATATGATCATAGGTCCAGAACAGTTCTTATGAGTATGATATGGTATAGAATTAATGAAAACACATATGTGGCATGCAGAGAAAATTAATATGAGCACCGAGATAGATAGAGAATTCGAATGTCTCATGTATGCCACCAAGTGAAATCGAATTGATAAGACATTAGTTGAGTCTTATTTATGATAATAATAAAAAATTTCAATTAATTAAGGAATCATCTCCTTAATTTATGCAAGCGGTTGTTGAAGATGACACCGATGGAGAAGCACTAGTTACATTCAGTTTTGTTCAGTTACATTTTAGTTATGTTCAGTTACATTCATTTCTATTCAGTTACATTCATTTATGTTCAGTTACATTCATTTATGTTCAGTTACATTCAGTTGTGTTCAGTTACATTCAGTTCAGTTCAGTTACATTTCAATTCAGTTAAGTTACATTCAATTAGGTTCAGTTACATTTAGTTTCATTCCATTACATTCAGTTCCATTCAGTTACATGCAGTTTCATTCAGTTCAGTTTAGTTCATTCAGTTAACAAATCAGTTAGAGATAGTTAAACTCAGTGAATTAATGGAGGGAGCATATATTTAGCGTGGGAGATAATTATAAATTTCCCACTTGGCACCAAGTCTGTGGGGGTGCATGGTTGAAGATGAGACATTGTTCTCATTGTTAACAAGTTACTAAAGCATGCAATATTCACTAATTCTTTGTATGACCTAATTTGACTTGTCATTAAAGTGTTATGCACTTGGAAATATCATCACAATGTTCCATTTTATCTCTACTCTCTTGTGCTCTCAAAAAAAAAATATGATATTATGTTGTAATCATTCTCTACCAATTATCAATCATACTCTTAGATTGTTTATTGGGTTATTTATCCTCCGAATCAGTGGAGGGTTTCCCAAGATATATCATGTGTTCTATGTCTTGATTTATTTATGTATTTGGATTATTGATGAGATCTATCTACACTATAATTATGGATTAAAGTTTTGAAGTTCAATTTTCTTCAAATTGTTGGAGAATCAAAATTTACTAAGAACGAAGAAAAGAAAGGAGCAACGAACTCTATCAAAATCCTTTTGCTCAAACACTAACATGGTATGATAGCAAGGGCATGCAATATCTTAGTTTCCACAAGAAACTAAATCCAATGTGATCTTGAGGAGTTGAGCAAGAGATTGGATCCATGGCATCGATCTCCGTCCAACCGAAAGACCGACTTGAAGATGCTTCCAACTTAAACACATGAAAGGAAAGGGTGTTAATCATTTTTGAGGAGCATGATCTAGATGTCTACGTGACCTTAGTGAGTGAGGAATATTTTTCCAATGTAAGGCGAATTAAGGAGCACGTCAATATGCACCATTTATGTCACTTTTCAAGATACAAATTTCATGGAGACTTTCTGATCCATTCGTGAGGAACCAGACAAAACGGTTGAAAACCCACTTCCCAAATGGGATGATTTATCTTATTCATGGGAATATTTCAAAAATTCATAACTATTTGAGATATAGGATTGGGTATTTCAAGATGAAATTATCATAATTCGTGTTATGGACGTTTTCCCAAAGTGGATGAATTGATGGAACAACCCTAGGATCTATGGTTTGGATATTATAATTATTCAATGGATATTATGTATAATGAGAGCCTCATAGAGTTGGGATCTCATCTGAAGAATAGGATGATCATCGAAAGAAGTTTTCCTTAAACAAGATAATTTTCTCTGGGTTGCATGGGATCCATTTTCTCCATGCAAAGATTCACTACCTCCTGCATGTACTCAAATTTGCAAAGAGATCAAGATCAAGGGACTCCAGTAATCTCCGCAAGGAAGCAAAGATCAAGAGGGAGCACACAAATCAACAAAATATAAGTACTTGCATATGTTATTTAGATATATATGTTTTTGAATGTTTTCAGTATAGTTATATAGATATTTTTATTCCTAAGTGTTATCACCTTGTAAGTTTCCTATGGTTGTGGTAGGAAGTCAAACGGGTAACCATTTCAAACCTATATTTAAACTGTATTCTAGCCAATACACTCATAGAGGTATTTCTCTTGTCACAGAAACTTTCACATATACATATGGCTTTAAGAAAGCATTCAGAAGGCTAGATTTTTGAGGGGAACAGGATATGTGCAGATTTAAAGATGGTGAAACAGATAGACAAGAAATACCATTGGAAAATGGAGTCACGACCTATAAATATTCAAGGGGCTTACAGCAATAATGAGTGGTGATTTTCCTATGAAATTTGAGGCAACGTGGCTATTGTGTTCAGTCAAATTATCTTGAAGCGATGACAGATGGAAATGAGGAAAGAGCCCAGTGAAAACTAGAGGCATCTATCAAAGGATGAATCTCTGGGAACACCTTTAGCAGAAATATAACAAGGGATAATAACTGAAACAAAGCACCTATATGTGGATGAATTCTATCATAGTCATCACCAACATATAACAAATATGATTTCTGATGGAAGAAGCATTATCAAAAACAAATTCCTTGCATGCAACCTAGAAATGCATTGACAAGAAACACATACATGAAAATTGAAATACAAGAAACACAAGCTGAATAGGAAATAGCTAGATGAATCTCAGAAAACTCAGAGCATAATTTTCATTAAATATTCCAAGAAAATAACAGAGCTACAACACCCGAGCGCTAAGGCTTCTGAATGAAAGTTTGAACCCTTTATTCCTCTATTGAGGCTACATTTATAGTGACATGGGATCTCGATACCAGCCTCAAAATAGAGCCAAATTTAGTTACAAAATTGGGAATCAATCCCAAATCATCATTTCAAATTCTAACAAACTCCTGAGGTGGCACATTCACCATGATTTACATATAAAACAATAAATATGAGGTACCAGACACGCTGGATCGAAAATGGAAATGCGGAGTCTAGGATGTAGGATTTATTGATTTGAAAATGATGTTTCAGAGCACCTCTTAAGGGTTTTACTCTCTAGGAAAAAACTGCAACATTGAATTTTTCCATGATCCATTTTCATTTCGCACCTGCATTGATGTTCTTCCTCCTCACACCTTTGATCATGTGAAATTACCCACGTCTGTAGATACCTTCTACGAGAAATATCGATCGTCCCATGATGTGGACCTTATGAGATTTCGTGATCCCTTATCTTGTTAACCCTCATGCATATTTCCATCGCGGCATCCACCGGGACCATAGATCCCATCAACGCCACAATATTCATCATCCAAAAACGTAGGGTCTATGCAATTTCATAGTGCGTCCTCTTGCTAAAATCTATGCACTTTCCCCTCATGAAATAAATTTTAGTCATCGATCAGCTCTTCACCGAATCTCTGTCGTCCATACGTGCAGGGTCTACCAACATTTTGTAGCGCTTACTCCTGCTATCTTTCGTGCATGTATGAGATGTGAAATACATATCTTTTGTAGATATGGACCACTCAAGATCGTGGTCATTCAATTGTGTGGGTCCTACAATATTTTGCCACTCCGACATGGCTTATCCTTCATGCAAGTTATCACCACAGAATCCGCTTTCACTGTAGATGTTAAACATCTTTAGATCTAGGTTGTTCAAACCTAAAGGATATAACAACTTTCACAATCCTCCACAACTTTTACAAGCCTTGCATCTTTCCTCGGTGAAATATTTCTTAGCCGTCGATCTACCTTACCTGTTCATCCGACGATTGATCTTGCATGCCATTTAATCCTATTTCACGAATGTCAATCTTGCTTTAATAACCGCACATCTTTCCTTAGGAGAAACCATCGATTTTCTATGTTGTGTATCTACACCATTCATTTTTATCATTGGATAACCTACGGTACCTGATCTATGCCCTTCAAGTTCCTATGATAAATAATTTCCAGACCTTGTTCCTCCTTGCATTGGCCTACTCTCCTACCAACTATTTACCCCAGAATGGTGCCAACACATATGCAAAAGATATTCAAAATTTAGCACTGGTGCTAACCAGGTGCTAACAACGGCTCCAAATCGGGGATGATATCCTCCCTCTGAGGTAGTAAATAACTCTGTATAACAAGTACCTTATCCATTGGGCTGGTCACAAGATTTCATGAAATTCTCAAACTCTGTTCTAGTGTCCTTAATTTCAAAATTTCTTAAAAAGAAAAACCAAATGACAACACCTCTTGGGGACCTTACTTCCTTCACCTAGGGCTTTAAGTTCGTCAAGGAGTTGTCCACACATGCAATGTCTAAAAAAAATGGTATATACAATGAAAATGTAGCTGAACTTACTTTACATAAAATAATGTTTGAGGAGCCTCCCATTTACACGAGCTCCAAATACTAGATCGCCCTCCATCTCTTCCAATACATATTCATTCTTTCCTCTAAAGGATACAATTTTACATGTGTCCTTCCACAGGTGATCAAAATTTCCATGCTTACCCTTCTCCTCATGTGGCACATCCCATAGCAAAACTACATCTCCCAACTGGAAATCATCAACCTTCATCCTTCTGTCAAATTTTTCTTTCATTTTCTCCTGAAATTTCTAATTTCTATCAAATAACTGCTCCATTTACTGTTGTAATTCAATCAACTGATACATCAGCCTCTAAATTGGATGTGTTTCTATTTCTTCTTCCTGTAGCAATTTCATCATTGGAAAGCTCAGGAAACTATGAAAAATTACCTTAGAGCCATAAACCAGCTGAAAAGGTGAGGTGTCAACGGACTTCTTCATGCTAATTCTTTCATCCCACAAAGCATGGATCAACTTTGTATTCCAAGATTTCTTGTTATCCTACAGTAGTTTCTTGATGACTCTCATGAGGCTCTTATTTGAAGATTCTGCTATCCCATTTCCCTGAGGATAGTAGGTTGTGGAATGCCCCAACTGTATGTGATATTTGAATCAAAAGTCCACCATTCTCTTAGACTTGAATGCAAAATAATTTATGATGATTATATTCCTGGGAACCCCAAATATTGACAGGATATGCTCCTCCAGAAACTGCATGATCACTATTTCGGTAGCTTGTCTTGTGGGGCCTCGATCCATTCAGTGAAGTAGTCATTGGTAGTGAGGATGCACCTGCGTTGTCCTGAGGGAGATGGATTTATTTCTCCAATGAAATATAGGCCCCATTGTTGGAAAGGGGCTTCAACCCATATGGGTTTCAAAGGAAATGGTAATAGCTTCCTTCTCCCCTCAAATATCCGACATTTGTGGCAGGAAACAACTTTCTTGTGAGTATCGAAGAAGATGGTGGGCCAATAAAACCCTTCCCCCATGATTTTGTTTACAATGGCCTTCCAATAGTAATGGCCTCCACATTATCCTACATGGAATTCCTAAATGAGCCTATTTTCCTCCTTCTCATCTACATAGTTCAAAAGCACCCCTCCTGGATCCTTCCAACAATTTTCCCTCTAAGATGCAAAACCTAGATGCTTTCTGCTTGAGAAATCTGGCCCTTGTCCTATCCATACCCCGTGGGTCGGGAAAATGTTGTAACACAAAAATGATATCAGTGTACCATGGTGATGGAATAAAATTCTCACCTATTGGGAGGGTTGGATGTCCCTAAGGATTTTTCTGTTCTCTTGAAAATTCGGCAATCGTGTATAGGCTAAGAGCATCGCGATTGGATTGGGCCATAATATTAGCTAGTCCTTGGAATTTAATAAATTTTGTGGGATTGATCTCCAGGTCATATTCAAGTAGGACTATTATCCACTTCCCCCTTCTTCCCTCAAGATCCAATTGAGTCGGAATATCCTTTACAGCGCTAGTGGGAACATGAGAAATGATGTGAGAATGCAGGTTGTACACTCGGAAATCCTTTAAGGCCTACACCAAATCATAAGTCTGCTTTTCCAGGATGTTATAATTTAGAGGAGCAACTCTCAAGGTCTTGCTGTAAAAATTAATGGGTTGCGTGTGTCCCTCATGATTTTTCTGCAGCAATACCCCCATTGTTGTGTGCTCTGACGCAAATGAAAATATGAGGGAGTATTTAGAAAAATTAGGGCTTGCAAGTATAGGTGCTTCAGAGATAGCCCCCTTTATGTCTTCAAATGATTTTTTGTCTTCAAGAGTCCGCTTGATCTCTTTATCCTTCCCCAACATGTCTATTATATATTTCACTATTTTGGAAAAGGAAGCAATAAATATTCTCAAAAAAATTACCTTCCCCAGAAAGGATTGAACCTTGAATTTATTCCGATGGAGCTAAATTTTGTTGATTGGCTTGACCCTCTTCCCTTCTTTCATATCAAAGAATTACTTTTTCGTATTCATGTAGATGTCGAACTTTCTGTATTTTCTGAACATTCTTAGGAGGTGTGTGACATGTTCTTCATCAGATTTGGAAAAGACATTGATATCATCTAGATAGATGACTAGAATTTTGTCTTTTTCATCAGCGAAATATATGTCCATGGCCCGCTGGAAGGTTCCCCTACATTCATAAGCCCAAATGGAATTTTAGCATACATGAAAGTGCCCCAAGGCGTGGTGAAGGTTGTCTTCTCTTGATCCTTTGGGTGTGCCATGATCTGCTTATAACCTAAGAATCCATCCAAAGTGGATATCCTCTATGAACCCAGTTATCTCTGCAAGATATGGTCCATTTTGGGAAGTGGGTAATGGTCCTTCAAAGAAACTCTATTTGAGTTCCTGAATTCAATGCATAATCTTATTTCCCCATTCTTCTTCCTAACATGGACCATATTTTTCACCCAGTGTGAGAATTTGATGGCTACAATGGTTTTGGCCTCAAATAACTTCTTGATCTCCTTTTCTATCAAGGGTAGCATTTTGGGATTCACCCTTCTCAGCTTTTGTTTGAAAGGAATCTCATCCTTATTTATTGGTATGGTATGTTGGATTATGCTTGTATCGTAATCCTTAAGTTCACTCCAAGAAAACACATCTAAGTATTCTCTCATCACTGAGATGTATTTTTGCTTCGCTTCTAATGAGTGGGTTCTTGATATCGTGATGACCTTGGGGTGATCTTCAGTACAAATATTTACATCCTCAACATCTTCACATATTGGGACCAGTTGAGGTTCTTTATCCACATCATTAGGATAACAAATATTTTCTAAAGGGACTAGACCCATGGGGATGGAGTTACCTTTCAGCTAAAGGATCTCCTTTCCATAGAGGTTGTTCACATATTCCTGTTGTCCATCAGCCTCTCGCAACTCTGTCTCCCAAGATTCCTTAGTTTCACTGCCATCAACATCTTTAATAGGAGCAACATCCTCCTCTCGAGGCATTTCTTTGGGAGCAGCATTATGTCTTTGCAAGAGTGCTTGAGTGGGAGTATCCTCCTCTAGAAGCTCATTTTCTTCATCAATAGTCAATCCATCAAACTCCCCGATGAGAGTGAGGAATTTCTGGATTTTCGTGTCATATTCAAATACTTGTCATCTCTTCATGTTTGTTACACATAAATATTGTCCTCATCATGTGATGAGGTCCCAAACATCAATATTTTCCCTAAATCCCAAGTTGTGAAGTAAAAATACTGGCCCAGACTTCAATCTTGCATATGAAAATTCAGCACCGCTTCTGCCCTTAAGTTGAGGAGCATTACCTTCTTTAGTAACACCTACAGTCTCTTGATAGTAGGTGGTGCCACTGCCTTTACCTCTTGTTCAAGGCGCAGTTTTGCCTTGTCATCGCTCTGTCATACTGGAGTAGAAGCGGTGCCCTTGGTAAAAAGTGAAAAAGAGAGGTTTCCATGAAGATTATTGAAGGAAGGCTTCATGGAACCCTTATCCCTACACCTGAGGACCACTTGGACTCAAGATCCATCCTTTTGGATCTTATATACACCTATCCCACCATTTACTCAACCATTCTTATCCTCCCAAGGCCTATAAAAGCAGGCTCATACCCCATGGTTGAGAGAGAGCAAAGTTATGTTGTTGCATTCAAATTCTGGCCTAAATCAATAGGGTGAGCATAGGAGGAGCAAGTTGGAGCTTTTGGGGACAAGGAATTGGCTTGTGAAGAAGCATATCAACACTAAGGTGAAGGTTGTAAACTTCTTCTTCATCTATTAATGCAAAGTTGGTTCCTTTCCCGTAGAGTATGTTGTTTTATAATCATGTATTTTAATGTTGGATTCCTTAGTCACTGACAGATTTGTGGATTATATTCTAGTGCTTTTGATCTTGTTTGTTGGTTTCATGTGATTATGTAGGTACATCTATGAAGAGCTATCATCACAGGAAATAGCTACACCACTCCATCAAAGCTACTCATTCCAGATCTCCACAACGTCTAGGGGAATTCTTCCATCTTGGTTGTAACTCATTTTTTCTAGATCTGAACAATTCATACAAGAGGAACAACTCTTATCTACAAGAGCTGCATTTTTTCTAGCAACAATGCTATCTGGGATAGAGGCCCTATGCCTAACTTCGACTTCGTATTTCCCTCTAGGGTGCATAGGGACCTTGAAAACCACCACATATGTAACACCCCGGTTTTGACCCTGATGCATTAAATATACATGATACATATATATTGTAAATAATCATGGTGCGGAGCTAAAGGCAAAGGCCCCACCATCGATTTGGTTGTGTTATGTTTCAGCATTTGGAATTGTTGCCGATATTATATCGGGATATACATCACATATTAAGTTATGGAATCATGTAACTATGCATTTTAATTAAAAGGACCCCAACTAGCTATGTTAATGCAACTATATTGAAAAGGGCATGATTTTCCTAATGATAAGGGGGGGGGATTGTTAAACCTGGAACCCATGGGGAAAAGCCATGTGTCAACCACCCATCTAAAGAACCCTGATGTTAGTTGAGGGTAGTTATTTTCTGGGTAGTGGTGGGTGGCAGGCATGTACACATGCACCCTCCTCCAGCTGGATCGTTCCATTCATGTGGGGGAAAGGAAAAACAACAGGGAATGCTTCCACTCTCCCACTCTAACGAGTTTTGCTCACATTCATGCACCATTTGGAAAAACTCTTTGTCATTTTTGTTGTTCATTCCTCATGGGCAGGATTTATTTTCACTGTCCATCTCATGGAGAGACACTGTTGTTTCCTTGGCCTCATGCACTGATTGGGCTCGAGGTATATTCTTCCTTCGGTTTATACAGAGAATCGATTTCCCTTTTTTCCCCTATTGGACTATGAAATGTTTCGGTGGTTTTCATTATGAGATTGAATTTTGTTCTTCCCCTGATCGGTGGCAGCTGTGAGTACCTACGTTGTGTTGGCTGTGTTTTCCCTCACGCTTCAGAGTTGTTGTAGGTTACCATTGAGTTGTTTTGGCCATGATAGGGCCAAGAACAACTTAGGGATTTGTTTTCCCATGTCAAAGCTGTAATTGTTGGTTTTTCTACATGCATGCAGTGGTTGTTCTTTGGACTATATTAGGGTGGTGATGAGGGTCTGATTTGCTTGACAAACCTGGTGGGTTTGGGAACCACACAGACAGAGCTAGAGGGCTGGCTTTCTTCTCCACAACCCCTGAATAGCACTGGAAGGGAGGTCAGGGCCTGAGGGACTGTGTAGCAGAGAAAGGACTGATTTCCTTGTTTTGGGTGTGTGTGGGTGTCCTAGAAGTCAGGTTAGTTCTGGTGTAGGTGTCCTTAGCTCTTCAATGATCTCACCAGCTTAGAATTTATCCTTTCCCAGCTCCTAGATGTCCTGATAAACCCAATTGTGTTGGCTTGGTTGATCTGTTGTCCGCCTGACAAACCCAACTGTGTTGGCTTGATATGTTTTGTTATCCTTGGCTATGTGTAAGCCTGCTAGTTCCTTATTCCTTGGGGAATCACACCCAGCTTGGGGGTGGTAGCATTGCTGAGAGATTAAGGAGAACATTGGCCTATGGTTGGGTGGAACGTTGCAACGATGTAGCTGGTTGCGGGACAGTTCTTATAAGATAAGTATTCTTGACTAATCTATTTTGCAATCATATTTGTTGTTAATGAATTATGATGATGGACATGTTGAATGTTGAATTGTATGTTTTGCTTCCGCTGAGTATATGTATTATTATGCATCTTAGTATGTTTGATGTCTTAAGCATTTTCCTTCAGTTTATATGTATGTACATGTTCATGGGGCTAGTTTCCCGGATATTTGGTGTATAGTAGCGTCCTCTTCACCGGTCGGAGGGTCGGGGACGTCACAGTGTGGTATCAGAGATTTTTTTGCAGCATGGGCCTAAATGGGCTATGAAGATGCAGTGACAAAGCCATCATTACAGCATTGGACCTTAGAGGTCCATGAGAAACCAGTTAGTAGAGGCAGGTTGGCCTCCTCCTAGAAGAAAATGAATGATAGAAAGAAAAAAAATCTTGTAAAAAATTTTGTTGATAATTTCCTAAGTGCCAAACTCATCGGATCCTCAGAGGACCAAGTGAGAATATCCTCCGATACAGCGGAAAGCATAGGCGGAAGGCCACCCGGCGAGGGACAGGTAGAAAGGCTTTCGAAATTTTTTCTAAGTGTTAGGTCATCGGCCCATTGGGAAACATAGATGGATAGACCTCTGATGCAGGCCCCAACAGTGGTGGAAGATAAGAGAAGTCAGCAAAAATTATCCAAATGAATCAATGAAATTTAGTTGATCGACCAGCCAAAATTTCAGTGGAGATCCCTTGAAAGCCGCCGAAAAATCGGTAAGGAATAGTGGCCGAGATCGCCAATGTGGAGAAAAAGGAGGCAAATTTTCCTGAAATTTCACTTAAGGGTTGAGACCATTGATGATCGATAGAGATTAGCTGATGGGATCGCCGATGATTAGAATATTGGAGCGCCAAAATGACGGCTCCATATGGCTAAGGATCACTGAAACGTCGGTGGAATTTAGTGAACGGGTCAGAAAAAATTAGTTGATAGGTTCGCCGAAACATCACCGCCATCGGAGACAGTTAGACGATAAAGCCGTCGATGCGGTAGCAAGAAGAAGAAAAAAAAAATTGAAAATTTTTGTCGAAGTGTTGAAACCATTAGCGATCGGCGGAAGTTAGTTGATGGGATCGCTGACAAATAGAGGATGAAGTTTTCGAAGTCTAGAGAAGTGGATGGGCGATTATTAGTTGAAGAAAGAGCTACAGTTTCGACGCAGATCTTCCGAAGATTGTCGAAACGTCGGCGAAAATTAGTTCTTCGAGGAGCTGATGCAGAGAAGAAAATTTTGAATTTTTTTTTGAAGTATAAGGTCGTTGGAAATTTATAGAGGATCAAACCTCCGATCGAAAAAAGTTAAAGGTTTGTGAACCCGCCGTTGCAACTATCATGTAAACTATGCCTAGAAGTTTCAACTGACGATTCTTTAATCGTCGACACAGTGGAAGTGTTTCACCTTACATCACCGATGCATAGTGGATAGAACTTCTACAACCAATGGAGTATTAAGGTCTGCAGAACCCACAGTGGGATCGTTGCCCGCCGTTGCAGCCACCTAAGAGACTATCCATCCGATGAATAACGTTTTCGATCATCGACACACCAGAGGTAATTGCTATTTGGATCAGTGCAATGTCAAAAAATTTAGTGGTTTGGGTCACTGACACTGTGGACCCATTCAGTTTTGGATTGCTGACACATAGTGGTTAATTGCTCCGATCCGCCGACAGGTTTGTGGACTGCGGACACCACGGTGGGTCTGTTGACCACAGTTGTGGATGACTATGGGACTAACCGTCCGATGAGTGAGTGGTTAGTTTCTCCGATCATCGACAAAGTTATGGCCACAAAAACCATAGAGATTTCATTGGCCGCCATTGCGGCTTCCTAGAGAACTAGCTGCCTGAGGTATAGTGGATGTGATCGCTGATACGACGATCCAGTAGTGCTTATCGGTCTTGATCACTAATAAAGGTTTTTGGCAGCGCCAATAAATGGCTTGGAAGCTTATATAATTGAAGATCCGATACAGCAGAAAATGTTAGTTGCTTGACCACCGATGAACAGTCCTTGGCATAGTCGATAAAGTTGGGAATCCTAGACAACTACAAATCCAACACACTGGAGAAAAATAGACGAACAGACCCCCGATGAAAAGAGGAGGAAATTATTTGTTCTGACTGCCGAAATGTTGGAATGTTAGTTGGGATTATTGAAATATTGTAACTTTGAAGAATATTATATATGTATCTTTTTGTGGTCCCCGATGGTCCTAATGGGAGAACCACTTGTATTACTTTGTACTCCGATGCTTCTAATTGGAAGAACTAATAAGAGTCATGAGGTAGTCCCCTCTAATTGTAAAGGTGGGTCATTAACACCCCAGTGTGGTTACTTGAGCCTACATGTGTAAACTCGAGCCTACATGATTAACTCTAGCCTACATGTCGGATGAGTTAATTAAAGTGAACGGATGAATATAAATAGAGGCGTGGCACTCCTCATTTGAAGCACACACTCTCACTTGTGTAGCGCATTAGTGGAGAAGATAAGAGTAGCAGGAGAAGGAGGAGGATCAAGCTTTGATCTCCTTGTTGGTTTTATCTTTTATCTTTTTGGGGCATCTATATTGAAGAAGCTTTTTTTTGGGTATTTCCCTTTAGGGTTTTCCAAAATAAATATGTGTTGTTCTTGTGATACTGTTTCTTTCAGTGATCCTATTTATATGCTTTTATTACGAAAATGAAATGAAATACTAATGTTATAGCTTAGCATATGAAAAGTTAACATGGTATCATAGCTAGCCTAAACAAGACAGCCTTCGCAGGGAGAAATATCCCTCTCTCTCTCCCTAGAAGAATATAGATTTTTGGGAAAATTTTCAATTTTTCAAAAAATGTTTGCATGGAAAGTTGCACCCTCCCAGAGCACATATTTTGAGCCTAGAATCAAGGTTTTTGGATGTGTGAGTCTCCGGAAAAGTCAAACCCTAGTTTGACAGCTACACCAAAAAACTGCTGAACCAAAAAGCTGCAAAAGTTGAATCTTGCAAGTCTGATTTGAAAGGTGAAGAGTTGAATTCTCTAGAATCCAAGTACACCAGTCAACTCACCTCATTCAAGCACATCTCCTGGTAAGGTCAGTTTCTCAGTCCGCAAAATTTCAATTTTTTGTGGTTTTTTGACAAGATGGCCCCAAGCACTAAGCTTGAGGACAAGCTAGAAGGCATAGAGAATTTCTGAGCATGGAAATACAAGATTGGTTTCATTCTCCAAGAGAATGATCTTGATATGTATGTCAAAGAAGAATTTTCAGAACCAGAAGAAGCTGAATCCAAGGAGAAGCACATGAAAGAAATGATTAGGGCTCAAATAATTATTGTTGACTCCATCAAGGATCACTTGATCCCTCAAGTGTCATCCAAGAAGACTCCAAATGAAATGTTTGATGCCCTATCCAGAATTTTTGAAGGAAGAAACATTAACAGAAAGATGAATCTAAGAGCTCAACTGAAGAGTACCAAGATGAGTCATGGAGAATCCATCCAAGACTATTTCTCAAGGGTTTCTCATATCAAAGAACAACTAGAAGCTATTGGAGACAAAATTGATGAAGATGAACTATTCATGACTTCTCTCAATGGTCTCACTAGACCATGGGAATCATTCATTCAAATGATGTGTACCAGGAAGGAAAGCATTAATTTTGATGTGGTATGGGAAGACTACATTCAAGAAGAGACTATAGTGGAAAATAGAGAAGCCTTACTTAAAGAGGATGATCAAGCTCTAGCTGCTCATACCAAGAAAAGAAGAAGGATTCAATTCACCTTCAAGAATGGAAACCACAATGAGCATCAACCTCCCAGAAGATTCCAAAGATTAAGAGAAAGTCTAGCAAGTAAAGACTACTCTGGTTTTCAATGTTTCCATTGTGACAAGATAGGACACATTGCTAGGAATTGTCCTATGAAGAAGAAAGAATATAAGAAGAGGATAAACAACAACAAAAGATATCATGCTCATCTAGCTGAAGATGAGGATGGAGAAGAAGAAGAAGAAGAAGAAGAAGAAGAAGAAGAAGAAAGACCTCTAAGAAAGCAAGCAAGAGAAGAAGATGTATAAGAGTATGTACTATTCTCTGCACTCTTTGGGTTTGTAACACCTGGAGAAGACACTTGGCTGATTGATAGTGGTGCTTCAAAGCACATGACAGGACAAAAGAAAACTCTGTCCAAACTCAAAGAAAGGAGCTCTCCTCAGAAAGTATCCCTAGGAGATGACTATCAATATCCGATCAAAGGAGTTGGTGAAGCAAGTTACAATCTTGATTCAGGTAATCCCCTAAAGATGAAAGATGTATTATATGTACCTGGTCTAAAGAAGAACTTACTTTCTATCTCAGCTTTAGATAAGAAAGGTCTCCGAGTTACTTTCATAGATGGTCAAGTACTCATGTGGCCCAAAGGAAAGAATATTGAAGATGCAATCATCATTGGTGAAGAAGAAGGAGGCTTGTATAAACTCAAGGGGCATTCAGAAATAGCCTTTGTGCATGAGTTCACTGACCGTAGTGAACTATGGCATAGAAGGCTTGCCCACATTAATTACAAAGCTTTACCTCATGTGAACAAGGTAGTAATGGGATTACCAGACATGAAGATCAAGCATGAAGGCATTTGCAAAGGCATTTGAAAAATATGTGCGAAGGGAAAGAACACCAAGAATCCATTTCCAAATAGCAAAACAAAAAATAAAGGTACGTTGGAATTGACTCATTCAGATGTATGTGGTCTAATGTCTACTACATCCTTAAGTGGATTTGAATATTATATCATGTTTATTGATGACTATTCAAGAAATACTTGGATATACTTCTTGAAAGCAAAGAGTGGAGTGTTTGAGAAATTCAAGGAGTTCAAAGTCTTGATAGAGAATCTTTCAGACAAGAAAATAAAGACACTTCGATCAGACAATGGTGGAGAGTATACCTCAAAAGAGTTTGAAGCTTTTTGCAAAGATTCTGGAAGTAATAGGGAAATAACTACTCCCTACAATCCTCAATAGAATGGGGTTGCAAAAAGAAAGAACAGAACCATCATGGAGGCAGTGAAGACTATGATATATGATCAAGATCTTCCAATGCATATATGGGCAGAAGCAACAAGAACTGTTGTGTATGTACAGAATAGAATATCTCACAATGCTCTTGGGTTCAAAACTCCAGAAGAGATGTTCACAGGAAAGAAGCCTAAGGTAAGTCACCTCAAAATATTTGGTTTTCCAGTATATATTCATATACCAAAAGAGAAAAGAACCAAGTTAGATCCTTCTGGAAAGAAGGGGATATTTGTTGGATATTGTGAAGTTTCCAAAGCATTTAGAATTTAAATTCCTGGATTCCATCACATGAAATTTAGTCGAGATGTGAAATTCAAAGAAGAGGCAACCCTCAAGAGATCCAGGAAGTGCCAACATGAAGAAGTATATAAAGAAGAGACATCTCCCAGAAATAAAGAAACTACATATCTCCCTGAAGATGAAGCTCCTGAAGAACATGACATGGCAAAACCTCAAGAACCTCCTATGATGGATATATCAAGAAAGAGAAAGCCTGCTTGGACAAGAGAAATTGTACAAGAGGCAGAAAGATATGGAGCTCCTGAAGGCTCCATAAGGGAAAGAAAGAAACCTAAAACCTTTTCCAACTATGTAGGTTTGATGTGTGATCTTGTAGATCAAGAACCAACAAACTACGAAGAAGCAGTACAAAAGAAAGAATGGGAAGAAGCAATGACTGAAGAATACCAGTCAATAATGAAGAATGGTGTATGGGATATAGTTCCCAAACCAGAAGACAAAAGTATAGTATCCTCCAAATGGATATTCAAAATAAAGCATGCAGTTGACAGAAGTATCGAAAAGTATAAAGCAAGATTTGTGGCCAGAGGTTTCTCTCATAAAGAAGGAATCAATTATGAAGAGACATTTTCCCCAGTAGCATGATATACTTCGATTAGAACTATCATGGCACTTGCATCCATGATGAAGTGGGACTTACACCACATGGATGTGAAAATAGATTTTCTGAATGGTGTGATCGAAGAAGAAGTATACATAGAACAACCACAAGGATTTGAAGTTGAAGATAGGCATACTCACGTATGCAAGTTGAAGAAGGAATTGTATGGCCTTAAACAAGCTCCTCAAGCTTGGTATGAAAGGATAGACAGGTTCCTGTCCAGCATGGGTTTTACTAAGAGTAAAGTTGATCATAACCTTTATCTCAAGATTGTAGAAGATGAACCTATCATCCTGTTACTATATGTGGATGACCTATTCTTGATAGGGAATGAGAAACAGATTGTGGAAAGCAAGAAGAAACTAGCAGAAGAATTTGAGATGAAAGACCTTGGGTCAATGCATTATTTCGTAGGTCTGGAAGTATGGCAAAGTTCAGAAGGAATCTTTCTCAACCAGGGAAAGTATGTGGTAAAGATATTGAAAAGATTCAATATGTTGGAATGCAAATCCATGGCCACTCCCATGGACTCTAACCTAAAGCTGTTAGCTGATGACTCATCAGAGTTAGTGGACATGACTCAATATAGACAGATCATTGGATCATTGATGTACTTAACAAATACCAGACTAGACATTTGTTTTGCTCTGAACACCTTGAGTCAATATCTTGTTCAACCAAGATGGGTTCACCTAGTAGCTGCAAAACATGTGATGAGATATCTCAAAGGGACTATAGGCTTTGGTCTATTCTATGATAATAGCCATGAGTATAGATTGTATGTCTATACAGATCCAGATTGGGCTGGAAGTATCTCAGATATAAAAAGCACATCAGGTGGATGTTATAGTCTAGGATCTGCTATGATTTCATGGTTTAGCAGAAAGCAGTCTAGTGTTGCTCTAAGAACAACCGAAGCAGAATATATAGCAGCCTGCTCTGCTAGTTGTGAAGCCATATGGCTTTGGAAGCTGATGTCAGGATTATTCAACATAGAGTTGGACATTATCGTGATTCTATGTGACAATCAAAGTTGTATAAAGATGACAAAGAACACAGTATTCCACGATAGATCGAAGCACATAGAAATCAAGTATTTCTACATTCAAGAAATGATGCAGAAGGGATCCATAAAACTTCAGTATGTGAGTACTGATGAACAGGTTGTTGATGTGTTGATGAAGCCTCTATATCAAGTAAAGTTCAAACACTTTTGAGACAAGCTTGGTGTGGTTTGGAAGGACCTTCCTCGAAAGAGGGAGTAGTGATGTTGCAGCAGGAATGTATCATCCCTGGGCATCTACCCTAAAGTGAGCCAGTGGCCTCGATCCTCGAGAATGAAGAGGGATTGTATCATCCTGAGACATCTGTCCAGAAGTGATCCGGTGACCTTGGTCCTTGAGAATGAAGAGGGATTGTATCATCCTAGGACATCTGTCCAAAATAGATCTGGTGACTTCGGTCCTCGAGAATGTAGTGGGATTGCATCATCCCTGAACTTTGGTTCAAAATGTATCTAGAGGTCTTGTCCCCCATGAATGTGGTGGGATTGCATCATCCCTGAACTTCGTTTCAAAATGTATTTGGAGGTCTCGGCCCCTGTGAATGTGGTGGGATTGCATCATCCCTGAACTTCAGTTCAAAATGTATCCGGAGGTCTCGGCCCCCGTGAATGTGGTGGGATTACATCATCCCTGAACTTCAGTTCAAAATGTATCCGGAGGTCTTGGCCCCCTTGAAAGTGGTGTATTGCATCATCCCTAAACCTCGAGTCAAAATGTATACAGAGGTCTTGGCCCCTGTGAAAGTGGTTGATTGCATCATCCCTGAACCTTGGTTCAAAATGTATCCGGAGGTCGCGGCCCCCATGAAAGTGGTGGAATTGCATCATCCCTGAACCTCAGTTCAAAATGTATCTGGAGATTTCAGTCCCCATGAATGTGGTGGGATTGCATCATCCCTGAACCTCGGTTCAAAATGTATCTGAAGATTTCGGTCCCCATGAATGTGGTGGGATTGCATCATCCCTAAACCTCGGTTCAAAATGTATCTGTAGATTTCGGTCCCTGTGAATGTGGTAGGATTACATCATCCTTGGACTTAGTCCTAAAGTGATAGGGACTGATTATCCATTAATCAATCTAGTAACTTAGGTTGTTGAGAATGTGGTGGGATTGCATCATCCCTGGATTTTAAGTCCAAAAGTGAACCAAAGACTTCTTGTCTTTGAGATGTGGATTGCAGGTTACTGCTGATGATGATGACGTACTTATCGAAATATCAAAGTACGATAATGATGACGTATTGATCAAAATATCAGAGTATGATGATGATCAAAAGATCAAAGTGTGATGATGATGATGTACTGATCGAGAGATCAGAGTATGAAGATGGTGAGGTACTGATTGAAAGATCAAAGTATGATGATGACGATGTACTGATCGAAAGATCAAAGTCTGATGATGATGATGTACTGATCGAAATATCAGAATGTGATGATGATGATGTTGTTCAAGAATTGAAGTATGATGATGGTGCTGATCATGATGTTATTGATCAGAATATGATGATGTTCCTGATCAAAATGCTGAAGATGTTGTTGCTGATCAAAGTGCTGAAGATGTTGCTAATCAAAATGTTGAAGATGTTGTTGCTAATAGAAAGGTCAAAGTGTTGAAGATGTTGCTGATCGAAAGGTCAAAGTGTTGAAGATGTTGTTGCTGATCAAAAGGTCAAAGTGTTGAAGATGTTGCTGCTGAGTGAAAGGTCAAATTGTTGCTGATCGAAGAAGTCAAAGTGTTGATGTTACTAAAGACTGAAGATTGAAGATGAAGACTACATGATGTTGAAAAATATTCCAATGATTTATAGATGTGTTACCCTAATGATGTTGATGATGTCCTCTATCTCTCTTCAGTTATTGTTGTTGTTGATGTTGTAGAATACCCTTCTTGTTAAGGGGAGTGTTGAAATATTGTAACTTCAAAGAATATTCTATATGTATCTTTTTGTGGTCCCTGATAGTCCTAACGAGAGAACCACTTGTATTAATTTGTACCCCGATGCTTCTAATTGGAAGAACTAATAAGATTCATGAGGTAGTCCCCTCTAATTGTAAAGGTGGGTCATTAACACCCCAGTGTGGTTTCATGAGCCTACAGGGATGAGATTCGATTCTATACAAAGAAATTTTGGTTTTCAAAGTGGACTTCTCATCAAATTCCAGCTTTTTTCAGTGTATTTTTCAGCATACTATCAGTGGATTACAGGGCTAAACAAAAAGAGAAAGATTTTGTGTTTAATAAAAATGGTTATTTTATGATTTTTCCAGGAGAATTTAAGTAGTTCTTGTTAACCCAAAAAATCCTTCACTCAGCTTTACATGGCCTACACCACCCAAGGACACCCATGATCAACCCTCGTAACACCCCATTAGACCCCCACACCCTAAAAAAGGATTAAGATTGAAGAAAAGGGCTTAAAACCCCAAAAAGGAGCCTAAATAACTCTCCCAGGGAACCCATCAAAGGAGCCTAAAACCCTAAAAGGAGCTAAAGTTAAGGAAAAAGGGGATAAAATCCCAAAAAAGGGGCTAAATCCTAGACCAAGGGCTTAAAACCCTAAAAACCCCAAAAAAAGGTATAAAAGGAGGGTGGGGGGTCACTCTCAAACAACTCCTCTCTTACATACTGTTATGCTGCCTATGGATGCCTTGAGACTCTTTTCCTCTCAAGCCACCCACATCCCCCTCTCTTCCACTCATCTTCCCCATTGAGCCATAGCTCTTCCATAGCTGAGTGAGATAGGGAGGTGCTTCCTCCAGCCAGGGCATGGTGGCCCATTTCACCAAAGGAGAGGTATAACTTAGTTTTGCTTATGTATTTGCTTTAGTAGTTTAGTTTTTCTATCCAATATTTGTTTGCAGTCTTGATTCTTATCTTGTTTTGCAGGTTTATTTCTATTTAATAGTTGTTTGCAGGTTATTGGAAGCGAAAACCTAACCGTTGTTTGCATAGGGGTTCTCCATCTTTGCTTTTCTTTCTGTCTACTATCATTTCAGTTTTTCTTTCCTACATTTCTCCAGGTAGGAACCTACCCTTCCATCCTATAGATGGAAGGGAGCCATTCCTGCCCCTGTAGCAAGGATAAATCCCTACTACAGACCTGGTGACCATACCAAGTTGATCCCATAGGATCCCTGGTTCAGCTTTTTGAAATTTCAAGTTTTTTTAGTTTATGCCCTAGATTTTAAAATTTCTTGTCAGATCTAGGTTAAATATTGTTTAACTTCATTTTTTGTTGTTTTGGAAGCCTCTGCAAGGAAAATCTGAGTCTCTTTGGCCATAATGCAGGTTACTGTCGACCGGATCTGACTCAAGATTAGAAAACCCACAAGTCCGGAGCAGGTCGCACTTATCGGGCCTGAACAGGTGATGAGGTAGCTCTTTTAGGCCTCACAGGCATGACCAGGTCATCCTTTTTCCCCTGAAAGGTGAGACTTCACTCAGAAATGTAGACCACTACTGTCTATGAAATCTATGCGACCCCCTTTCCTGTTTCACGAAAAATTTTGTGACCCCCTCGCCAAATTTGACCCGAAACGTGCGGTCTGTCAATCAAAGGTTAATTTTCAGTTTACTAGGGACTGTTAGTGCGTCTTAGCCACCTCTATCCAGCACAATAGCTCTATTTCTATTTCTGTTTTAATTTACTGCAATTTCATGTACAAACAAAATGTAAATTCAAAAAAAAAATTAATGGCTTGATGAATGTAGCTTAACTAAAATTGACATAAAAATAATAGTCTTTCTTACCCTTCCTCCTCTACCTAGTCATCACCCTTCAGGGTATTCTAGGATACGACGAAGGGCACAACTCATATAGTAATAGGCCCTTCACTAAATATTGTTCTAAACCATTAAAAACGGATGACCTGGAAGGTAGAGGGGGTAGAGAAGGAGGGCTTCTCACAGTGCTAAGCATCCTCCTTGTTGACCATCCTTACATCCGGGAGGTGACCTGTGGATCTATGGATGGGATTAGTCCCATTGTGTTGAGATCCCAACACCTTATCTTGGTCAAAGAAGAATATAGGTGTAAGGTAGTCACCTAGTTAGTCCATCGAAATTCAGGGTAAAAATTTGTATTTGTTTACAAATTTATGTTTATTTACTGCTTGTACACACAATGATATGAACTCTACGACATATTCATAAACCACTTGCAGCCACCTGATAACAGAAATATAGAAAAACATATACACCATACCACGTAATCAACCCAACTCAGTTCATGATGCTAAGAGAGCCCTTAAAATTTATCATTTTACACTAAGTTCAAAAAATATGTAGTCTTTGAGAACATAAGTCCTTGACTGCCTTAACCATGGAAAGTACTTGGGCTCAGCCCAGAAACTCATTGTGAGGAGTACCACAGGAACCCAAAAGTAGATGGCTGCTGAGAGGAATTACCAAGCGAAACGAGCAACGACCTCCACCGATTGAGTAGAAACGCCCATGAGGAAAAAGCCAAGCGCTGTCTTCTGGTAGTCTTGATGGCTGAGTGACCACCTACAACCAATAGGAATCCATTGAAACCAGAGTCCAAAAATCATTCCCACCAGTTTGATAAACATATAACACAATTGATCCCTCACGCTCTTCCTCACGTCTAAGAGGCGAACCACCACAATTCGGAACACTATACCGACACCGTCAAGACCATTCTCAATGACCTCTCACACCATCAGAAGGCCACATAGCCTCTGATTCATATTCAAACCCATATCATTCTGAACCAGACCTTCATACTGCACCATCAAGCCCCATGGCTAGTGAAAATTTGGATCCATTTTCCGGCATAGCCATAGCTAGTGGACCCATGTCCACACCACAAATTATCACCAACAACACTGTAGGTGGCCCCAGCATGGTCATGAAAATTGTCATCAGTTAGCTACCACCACCCATAGTAACCACTCAAGCTGTCCCACCTGCAACACTTGCAGGCAGTGGACCTTCCACATACACTGACCCTCCTGTCACACACAGAGGCAGTGCCCCTTCCACATACACTTCCCTCCCTCTCATACTTGGGGGTAGTGGCTGGTCAACCCACACTGCCCCCCCCACCACACTTGCAGGCATTGGCCCATCTACAATGGTGCCACCACAAGTGCCCCCAGTCATGCAGGTGCATTATGCACCTACAAACCTCACCACCATTGCTTCCCCGTCTCACATTAACCTGGGGTCAAACCTGCCCTTCATGGCTCATCTCAACTTGCCTAATTTGGCTCGATTGACAAACGACCCCATCTACCACCAAACATTTTGGCCTCCCATGCCAACCAAGCTGCCATCAGACATTCCCAAGTTTGAAGGCAAGGCAAGGGAGTGCCCCCAAAACCACATCATGACATCCCATATATGGTGCTCGTCAAACAACATCGTAGATGATTCCATCAGGCTAATATTGTTCTAACGCACCCTCATAGGAGCAGCAGCCAAATGGTACATTGAGCTACCGCAAGCCAAGTACCCAGATTTCAACTCCTTAGCTTTCATGTTCCTGCAGTATTTCCAACTCCCTGTCAGATATGATGAAGGGGTGGATATCCTGTTACCCTGCCGCCAGAGCATGGTGACACATATAACCGACCACATCCATGAGTGGCAGCAACGTCGTAGTTTGTGCAAAATCCAACTTGACGAAAGGATCTTCTTGGATTGGTTTCTCAAAACCTTGCTCCCACCCATAGCAAAGGACGTCGCATTCGAACGTCCTCAATCTGAAGAGGAGACCATATTGAAAGCCCAATAGTTTGACCTGATCTACGCTCAGTCTGGATCCCTGTACACCGTCATTCTAGATGGTCCCTGTCTGGGTACCTCCTACCGGGATGCACCAGGGGCATCCCATGCTGCAGATGGCATCATAGGCTCAATCTCCCAACAACCACAGCATCGTTCGACACCACCTATAGTTCCACCACAACCAAGCAACACTGCTAGTGTTTCTTACCAAAACCAAACTCTGAACTACGCCAGAACGATGTCCCAGTACGGAGCAACAACTTCCTATGCACAACCCACGCCACCACAACAGGCTTAGGCCATGGCATGGCCAACACAGCAGTACACGGGGCAAATTCCCACATTTGTGGCACCACATCCCACCCAAATTTATTATGCACCACCAGTGCAAGTGGTTCAAGCCCCCGCCCCTACTCAACTTGCTCCGTTGGGACAAGTATTTGCACAACAAAACTGTCCCAACTAGCCTACCCCCAACAATCAACAAGGGAAAACTAGAAATAATCGGCCCCAAAACCAAGCCAATAACCAACCATAAGGAGGTGGTCAACAACCAAACCCTCCCAATAATGCCACAACAAATCAACCCACCCAAAACCCCCCATGACCAAATGCACCTAGACGCAACGCCCCATTGTGCACACACCAACTGTGCACACTCTATGAGGTCTATGGGCACTACACATTTAAGTGTCCCCTCATGGGTCGCGCTAAGCAGGCCATTCAAAACGAGGCCCAACATGCCGCCAATGCTACAAACCAAGCCCAACCCAACCCGGCACCACAAGGACCTCCCCCCATGGTGCTTCAAAACCCACTACCAGTCCAAGGATTGGTGGAAACTGCACCCCCTCCCCAGGCCAATCCCAATGCTCTGGGGGCACCTCCCATGGCACAAACAGGTGTCCACCACCTGATAGCCATGACAAATGAAGAGGTTAACCTACAAACTAGATGAAATCAGTACAGGACCACCACCGAACCTACTGACACATCAATGGCATCTACATCCAAATCGGTCAATGCACCTCTTCATTTATCCCCTTTCCCCCACCCCCCCATATGCCAAGTGGCCAACAACACCACAACTAGAGCTGCTATCAGCTATAGAATTATGGATGATTTGGCCCAAACACCAACAGCCATGTCTACTCTGGAGGTACTCAAAACATGCCCAATGCAGTGGAAAGCGTTACTAGCCACCCTTGGGGCAGTAGACCCCTCTGACTCCAAGTTGATCACATTTGACATGGAGAATGGAGAACTACGCATGACATCCACCATCGCCTTCCAAATCTCGGTGTCTATCCGGCATTTGGTCGTGCACCGGTGCATAGTGGACAAGGGGGCATCCACGTGCATTATGTCCACCTTGGTTTGGCAGAAACTTGGATCCCTGATTTTGCAACCATCCTCCACAAAGTCTGCGGGATTATGATGGCAATCCCACTAAAGCCCAAGGAATCCTCCCCCACATCCGCATTCCATTACCTAGGAAGACAGTGCTGATCGACATAGAGGTCGTCAACGCTCAACTGGACTATAACTTTCTCCTCGGAAGAAGTTATATGTACGCCATGAGAGCGATCGCGTCAACTGTCTTTCATCTCATGATGTTCCCTCACGAAGGGAAGATCATGACGGTTGATCAACTCACTTATCATGATCCACAAGGGTTAACAACACCTTCCAACATTATCCCTACCATCACCACCATTCAACCACAAGGGATGACAACACAAGCCAATGTCGTCCCTGCAATCAACACCATGATTGACAACACACCAACCTCCCCATTGTTGAATGTGGGTCCTGGGTTGTTTACCGATATCACCATTATGGCTCCTTTCCCCTTAGTGTCACCACCACCGACACAAAATGAGACTGTGGACTTGTGCATGGTCTCATCTAGCACCGTTGCACCCAAACAACAAGCGCAGCCGCAGCCCCAACCCCAACCACCACACCGTCCGCAGCCGCAACACCAACAGCAGCAACAACATCATCCGCAGTAGTAGGATTTCACATAGCCGCAACCACAAATGCATCCCCAAATGCAACCAACAGGGAGTTATCTGGGCTCATCTCCAGTCCATACGATTCCCTTCCTCTTTCCCCCACCTGGTGTCATGAGAAAGCCAGTAATGGCCTCCTTAAGCCTACCTAACTTTACATTGGGAATTCCTGTGTGGTATCTCGATCCACCAGCTCAACCACCAATGCCCCAGGTTGTTTTAACTCTGGTGCAACCCATTGCGGTCGAGTATCACCCTCTACCCGGCCCGCAAAAGCCAACCACCACACCCACACCCGCACTTCCCTACCCGAAAAGGGCCAGGGGTAAGAATGTGAAAACTACCATAAAGCCATGACAGGTCCCACCTTGCGCCACCTGCAAGCAATAGGGCCACCCAACTTAGAATTTCCCTGAAATCCCAATGATCCGTGCGCATTTAGATGCCATGGATACAAACGAAAACCTTTTCGTGGTGGAACTCCCAACCGCACTGATAGTCAGAAACAAGGCATTGAGAACAAACCATGCTTGTGCCCTTTGTAGATTGTATGGACACTATTCTCACCATTGCCAAGACTTGCCTAAATTTTGAATTGCTTTAGCCGACCTTCATCAACACTCCCTTGAATCTGAGATCACCCTAATCGAAGAAGTCCACCCCCCACCTCCTTCTTCAGACACCATGTCCATTTACATGATGTCCAACTCAAATGACCCGCTTATCTCCACCTCCAACGATGGTCCATCTGACCTGTCTCTTCATTGCTTGCACAACGATGAGGAGATACTTGAAGCTCTAAATGCCCTGGAATACCCATGGGATGACGTGCACCATCGCTTGTTCTTCCTCCCCGAAGAACTTGTGTCGCAGTCTGACCAGTTTTTTGTGGAGACCAAAGATTTCATTCATGGGAAATTCGACTGGTTCAAAAACCACATTTCGGCACCAGACACCTTCAAAGAAGGGAACATAGCCAACATTTCACCCACCGTCAAAATCAACATCTCAACCAATCCTAAGATTGTTGAAGAAATCATGCTAGGGGCATCTTGCTCCCCAAAAGAATTTGCTACCTACAGAGCTCTCTTCCAAGAATTTCGTGACATCTTTGCCTGGTCCTACACTGAAATGTCAGGCTTAGATCCATCCATCATGGAACACCACATCAACACATGGCCTGATGTGGCCCTAGTACACCAAAATCAATGGCCGATTCACCCTTCCAAAGTGGCTATGGTGAAAGCTAAGATAGAGAAGCTGTGCACAGCCAGCTTCATCTACCCCATTACCTATACCACTTGGATTTCTAATCTTGTTCCCTTGAAAAAAAAATAGGGTACCATTCACATTTGCACAGAATTCTGCAACCTCAATGGGGCATGTCCCAAAGACAACTTCCCAACACCCTTCATCGATCATATCATCAATGCATGCACCGGACATGAGGCCTTTTCCTTCATAGATGGATTTTTCGGCTATAACCAAATCAAGATCCAGAAAGAGGACTATTATAAGACGACATTCACAACCCCATGGGGCACATTCGCATATCAAGTCATGCCCTTTGGCCTAAAAAACGCCGAAGCCACCTTCCAGTGCACCATGACATATTGCTTCCACGACCTAATTCACATCATCTTGGTCTACCTGGATGACCTTACTACTCGATCACCAAAACAAGCACAAAACATAGATGACTTGCGGCAATTCCTTTTACGTTGTCGCAAGTACAAAATTTTCCCGAATCCTCTCAAGTGCTTTTTTTGTGTCCCAGCAGGAAGTCTAATCGAATTCATCGTATCCCACAAAGGAATAATGGTAGACCCCCTCAAAGTTTAGGCTATCCTTGATCTTCCTTCCCCAAAAACTTGACGCCAACTACAGAGCCTCCAAGGCAAGGCCAACTTCCTTCGCTGCTTCGTACCAGAGTATGCAACAAAAGCTTACAGATTCATTCGCCTACTCCACACAAAAATCCCCTTTGTCTGGGATCAGCAAGCACAAGAATCAATTGATGCACTCAAATAAGCCTTGGCTTCTGCACCATTACTCTCAGCATTAGACTTTACTTAAGACTTCATTCTCTATGTGTCGACCTCAGACAACACCATCGCCGAAGTCTTGATCCAAGAAGACGATGCTCGCCATGTGCACGTGATTTACTACGTTAGTCAGAAGCTAACAGGACCCCCACTAAGGTATTCACCCAAGGAGAAATTGGCCCTCGCCGTCGTCTTCTCAGCTCATAATTTCTGCCACTACATCATCGCAAACCATACTCATGTAGTGGTTGATTCAAACCCAATGCGGTACCTCTTAAGTCACTGCCTTCTACAAGTTCGAGCAGCTAAGTGGGTAGTCATCCTCCAAGAATTTGACCTTGAGTTCATGTCCCCAAAAAGCACAAAGGCACTTGTGCTAGCCATGCTCATGATCGATCTGCCCCCATCAACCGTAGCATCACCCCCCAAGGATGATCTCCCTAATGACTTCCTATTCTTCATATCCATGAAAGACCCATGGTATGGGGACATCCTTCTCTATTTACGAACACAGAAGTTCACAGCGCACTTAAACCATGAGGATAGGCAACGCATCCGACATCAAGCCATTCGCCACTTATTGATTGAAGATGTCCTATATCATCAAGGAATTGACACCATCCTACGTCTTTGCCTGACCTGTGACGAGGCCGATACCATCCTCAACGAATGTCATAGTGGATCATGTGGTAGCTAACTTTCAGGCCTGGCAACCACCCAGAAGATTCTATGCGTCATCTATTTCTAGCCCTCCATCTTCGTTGTTAGCTCTTTGCCCCAAAGGAAAGAACCCCTCCTACACTGTTACACCCTGTAGTCATAGTCGGGCCCTTCTGCAAATGGGAAATCGACTTCATAACAATCAACCTCATTTCGGCTAATGGTCATAAATACATCATTATGGCAATTGATTACTTCACTAAGTGGGCAGAGGCCATGCCCACATTTGATTGCAAAGTTGAAACCGTAGCACGCTTCTTCTTTAACCATGTTATTTCATGATTTGGTGTTCCTAAGCAATTAGTATCAGACCATGGAGCACACAATCAAGTCGTATGGGCTGAATTGTCAACCATGTTGAAATTCGAACACCAGTACTCATCTTCCTACTACCCCCAGGGCAACGGCCAAGTTGAAGCAGTCAACAAGATCATCAAAAAAATGCTCCAAAGGATGGTGGGAAACCATAAAACCAATTGGCATCACATGTTATTCTCCACCCTATGGGATTATCGCATATCCACAAAAACCGCAACCGGTTTCACCCCTTTCTGCCTAGTACATGGTGTTTAATCAGTGCTCCCTATAGAGTGCCAAATCCCATCTCTCTGCCTCGCAGTAGAACTTCTCCCTGAAACTTTACCTTTAGAAGAACAACTCCTCCAACTCAAACAAACCATAGAAGACCATTGAGCTTCCCTCCAAGCCATTGAAGCAGTGAAAACACAGTCAAAGGTCCACTATGACTCCCATGTCCACCCTCGCACCTTCAGTGAAGGAGATATGGTTCTAGTCTATGACCAACCCAAGGATAATTTGGGCAAAGGCAAGTTTGAGTCGATGTGGTATGGCCCGTACGTCATCCACCGTTGCCTCAAAAAAGGTGCATACACTCTTATTGACTCTGATGGACAACTCTTGGAGAACCCCCACAACGGGCTCTACCTTAATAGATTTTATGCTTAACATCACTAATGAGTCGCTTCATTTTATTTTCTTGTTTTTCAATGTTTTTTACCACAAGTCAGGGGAAGCATCATTAGGTTCTACTTCAAAGTCACCCAAAACCTGTTCGAGACACCTGTCACAACTCCGAGCCCAAATTTCCATCTTCTTATGAGACCATCATCTCATGTTCAACAAATAAATTTTGGGACCATTTCCCACAAGTCGCCTTGATTTATGAGCCACAACATGACGATGCAAGTGTCTAAGGACATGTACTTGTATCACTATTGCCTCCCGCTACTCATGCGGTTTTTCGGGCCACCACCCATTAAGGGTTACCATTTTTCTTCTTATTTTATATTTTAACACCTAGTTGTCTTCTTTAATCCACCGCACCTTACGCGGACCTTTATACCATTGTCCATAAAACAATTTATTTTTCTTGTATGTATTTGGCATATAAATACCCCCAGACTTGCACTCACATCACATGTAGTCAAGTCTGTCCACCACAACTCACACATAGCTCTCCTAACCTCTGTTCGAGAGCCACCTCATTTTGCGTGCCTCTGTCGTACCGACTCACGAGCCTCTATCGTGATCTATCCTATGCATGTATTGGTACGTTTGAGAGCCTTCTGCTCCATCCATACTATGTGGATGACCTTTGGACCACTTTCCACCGTCCTGACATGGGGCACTGCCTGTGCCACCGCAATCGGTTGACTATATTAGAGTTTCGTTTAAGCTCTTTTCTGACTCTTAAAAACAATGAAAATATTTCCGAGCATAGTTGTTTCCCTTCCTTCTCACTAAAAGTATAGGAAAGGGCGTCTACATCGTCTCGTTTACCTCCTTTTGCGGACTATGTAGACCATCAAATGAAAAGGACCACCTTGGCATATTCAAGCCAAGACCGTTCCCCTATGCATACTTTTATGCTTTCTCGGGTAGAGGGGCCGCATTTTACAAAAAAGCTCACCACAGGTTGTCGTTAAGCTCTTTTCCAGCCTTCTCATCAAGAAAAGAAATCGAGCAAACTTGGTTTCGTTCATGCTCATAAAAGTATCTGAATGACCGTCCATTCAGTATAGGTTTAACCTTTTCTGGCCTGATTGGACTACCAATGGTAAAGAAGTCTCTCTCCTCTATAGGATGGATGAGCTCTCCTATGTATACTTTTATCCTTTTTTGGGCACAGGAGACTACCAACAAAAAAGAGCCCCCACTGGAGTCTTCTTCGTGCTTTCAGACTCTCTAAAATTGAAAGCTCCATCGAGCATTTACTTTCTCGGGCTCGCCAAAAATCCATGAGATCATACCATAACGGTGTCCCTAGACACCACCCCATGGAAAACAGTTTGGTATCATTCCCCCTTTGGGTCTCCTTTGTTCAGAGTAATCTGCAATGTGTCTTCCTTGGATCCCATCAATATCAAAAGTGTCCACCTCCTCCAAGTATTTCCCATCTGCAGTGACATTCCTGGTATTACAGCTATGATCCCATTCCCATGAGTCAGTTTCATTTGCTACCTGGTTCGCCCTATCGTCATACTCTGAACAAAGGAATTTTGAGTTGACCACACTCCCCATGCCCCTGTTCAATTCTTTCCCTCCCCCTCCCCCCCCCAATTTAGTGGGTCAGTCCGCAGATTGTCTCACACCTTTCGGTTATTTCCCTTGCGCTCCTAGTCAAGGAAAAATCATTGCCTTGACTAGGGGTAGGTCTCCCTCTATTGATGACAACACACATATTCCAGAGGATAGACCCAGAGGTCCCTGTACCTTGGTTTCATTAACATCATTGATGAATTCCTTGGACCACTTGAGAGGAGTCCTTAGTGCCTCTCGAGATGGTTGTTTCTCACGTGCTCAACTTCAACTACATCATCGCACTATTGAGATTCGTATAGGGTTTGGTCCGTGCAGTATTTGGTCGAATACCCCGGATGTCACCTGACTCTATCACATTGAGGAGTCTATTCGAGGGACCTAAACAGGTTATGTCCCTTGTGATTTTCGGGTTGCGTTGGAGACAGTGTTCAGAAGCCCCAGCAATGCTTCTATATAGATTTATGATTGATGCAGCATACTTGTACCACATAGACTCTTACTCTCAATAAGCGAGTCCATACAGCTATGTACCATTCTAGATCCAATAGACCATCAGTCATGAAGATATAGCATTCCATGAGAATTCCATAGGTCCAATATAGCAGTTCTTCAAATCAGTATTGTATTCAGCCTCTCATTGAGGCAACCACTATGTACCATCAATTGTATATGATCGACTCTTGTATTTTAGAGCATAGATCAAATTATTCTTTTGATATTGTCACAAGCATGGGGATTCCCGCCTTGTCCATATACATGTCACACATTATTTGTATCTCACCCATTGATGGGAACCATATTAATACAAAAACCAAAATCCACCATGCCCCAACCCCGGAAGCACCACCTCTACGTAGAAAATCCTACGATGTTTGTTGGCCATACGATGAGCTCCTTCCCCCACACATCAAGGGCCAATATGTTAACCCAAAAAATCCCTCACTCATCTCTACATGGCCTACACCACCCAAGGACACCCATGATTGACCCTCGTAACACCCGATTAGACCCCCACACCCTCAAAAAGTCTTAAGAATGAAGAAAAGAGCTTAAAAACCCCAAAAAGGAGCCTAAATAACTCTCCTAGGGGCTAAACCTCCAAAAAGGGGCTAAAACCCCTCAAAGGAGCTTAAAACCCTAAAAGGAGCTAAAGTTAGGGCAGAAGGGGCTAAAATCCCAAAAAAAGGGCTAAAGCCCAGACCAAGGGCTTAAAACCCTAACAACCCAAAAAAAACTATAAAAGGAGGGTGGGGGGTCACTCTCAAACAACTCCTCTCTTGCATACTATTATGCTTCCCGTGGATGCCTTGAGACTCTTTTCCTCTCAAGCCACCCACATCCCCCTCTCTTCCACTCATCTTTTCCATTGAGCCATAGATCTTCCATAGCTGAGTGAGATAGGAAGGTGATTCTTCCATCTAGGGCATGGTGGCCCATTTCACCAAAGGAGAGGTATAACTTAGTTTTGCTTATGTATTTGCTTTAGTAGTTTAGTTGTTTCTAACCAATATTTGTTTGCAAGCTTGCTTCTTATCTTGTTTTGCAGGTTTATTTCTGTTTAATAGTTGTTTGCAGGTTATTGGAAGCGGAACCCTAACCATTGTTTGCAGAGGGGTTCTCCATCTTTGCTTTTCTTTCTGTCTACTTTCATTTCGGTTTTTCTTTCCTATATTTCTCCACGCGGGAACCTACCCTTCCATCCTATAGACGTAAGGGAGCCATTTCTACCCGTGTAGCAAGGAGAAATCCCTGCTACAGTTCTTTTTTTTATCAAGGTATGTATCTAACAGTTCTGTTACTAACAGGTTTGCAGAATCATAGTCACCTTCAAGGGAAGTATTTCAGAAATTGCAGTTTGGTAAGTCAAAGGTGGTTCAGTTATGATAACCCATGATGGATATGATGCTCGAGATTCTTACGAGCATGCAGGAGATGCCATGGGAGAAAATGTCTGTAATGGAAATGATGACATAGAGTCTAATGGAAAGAGATTCCAAGAGACACCGTCAGATGTTGCAGCCACCATGAGAAGCTTGATTAAATCCCAGGAAGAGCAGCATCAATTGAATGCTGCTATGTTGCAGAGTTTGACAGACTTGCAAAGAAACATAGACTCTGGATGAGGTACAGTAAGACCAGAAGGCAGTAAGAGCAGCACTAGTAGAGGGAGAAGGACTTCTAGTGGATCATCTAACTCTGAAGAATCCAGTGGGGATACAAGCTCACCCTCTTGTAAAAGGAAAAGAAGGAGACACCATAGGGATCACTCTCGGGATGAATTTAAGAAAGCTAAACCTCCTACATTTTATGGTGAGGTAAAGACTGGACAAGAGGCTGAAGCTTGGGTCCTTGGGATAAAGAAGTACTTTCAAGTGCAGGACTATTCAGGAAACATGAAGGCAAGAGTTTCCATATTCAATCTGAATGGAAGAGCATCCCCACCTGATCCCACTCTTTTATCCAAGAGTGTTGAGACTAAAGTAGTTTCTTTAACCAATTCTTCATCTTGTTCTTCTCTTTCGGTAGAGAATGAACTTAAACCTGCTGAAGTTTTTATGCTTTGTTCTGGTTGTTCTTAACAAGAGGAAATTTTTTCTTTTTCGACAAAACCCTCTCCAAGTAGTGAGGTTATTTCCTTTGACTGGAGTAACTAACAGATTCTCGTCTACATTCGAGTGGTTCATTCCAGATAGTTGTGCAAGTTACCGCTAGGTGGATGCTTCGCACTATTGTTGATGAAGGGGCTTATGTTAGTATTCTATCCTCAACTGCTTGGAAATCTTTAGGTTCTCCTCAGCTTGTGCCAGCCATCGATTAGATACTGGCTTTTAATCGTAGGCCTACTGCACCTTTAGGTATCCTTCCTTATTTACCTATTACATTAGGATGGAAAACTGTATGTATTGATGTTATAGTGGTCCAAGGTCCTTTAGATTTCAATCCACTCCTTGGACGTGATTATGTGTACACCATGAAGGCTGTAGTGTCCACACCTTTTAGAGTAATGCATTTTCCCCATGATGGGAATATTGTGACCATTGATCAACCTTCCTTTGCTACACCTGACCATTGTATCACTCCTAGTACTCAGACAACCCTGAATGTGCCTCATGTTCTTGTGATTCCTTCCCTTTCTTCTAGTTAATTTCTTCCCATCATAGGTAAAATGGGGGGCATGTATCCAGCCTCTGGACATCATACTACAGTTAAGTCATTGGCTTCTTATGTAAGGGGGAAACTTACCAACCTATGGATATCATGTTTGGTAAACAGATGTTATGAGCATAGTTCATTTTCTCTGTGTCAATCTTGTTAAAAAATAAAATAGATGTTCGTGAGCATAGTTCCCGCTTCCTTTGGGTATTTTGCCAGCGTAGAGGTTTGATCTAGGTGTTGGATTTTCACCTGATGGTTTGTCAATTGGGGAGGGTGAGTCCTAATTATGCTAGTCACCCAAGTGCTTTTGATACAGCTTGACTGATCGGACGAACCACAACCAATCGCAGAGCATACACACTGGATTCTTGTCGATTTTAGTAAGTTTTAAACTGGATGTTCTTGTTTAAAAGAAAAGCCTCCAAGAACCTCTTTCGATCCAAGTGGATCTCAATCGGGGAATAAAGGAGGGGTTAATTTTATAATTTCTTACAAACAAAATATAGAAGAAATCAAATAGATACACAATTCATATTTCTTAATTAATCCTACCACGAATCTCTTTCCCCTTTCGGGTCAATCGGGAAATCGTGGGGTAATTATTACGATTACTTTGAAAAGTGAGATATGGAGTATGGAATTAATAACAATATCAAGTATACTACCCTACAAATAAGATCAATTATAGTAAAAAAGAAGTAAGCAGAAAACGACGAAAAGGGTACCGACGCGAATCCCCCCAGGGGGGATGGGGAATGGGCTCGAAAGAGCCTATTCCAAAGAAAATTTCATTTTTTATTGGTTACAATATCAGAGAACTGATATATCAGAAACCTCTTGGTCCTTATATATGTTTAAACCAATATCTTACAATTATACAACAAATTTAAGAATTTTGTGAAAAAAGGGAGACCCCTGGGGGGATTTGAGCGCTCCAAAACCTACTTCGGACAGCAGCTTCCTTTATTTTCTGTCATACCTGATAAAATAAAGCAAGCATATTAGAATAAAAAATTCCCAAAATCACTTTAAGATTACCTTTGGATCAGCCTACCTTATCGCAACAAAAATGAAGTTAGACTAGCTAAACGGGCGACAAGGGAACCAAGGAAAGCAAGCTTTCCTTGGGATCTTGGCTTGCTGTTTGTGCAGCCAATTAAATATGCACTGATATTTCAGAATGTTAAATTTTATAACAGCAAATGAAACTACCTTAACAGCAAGCTACAAATTTTCACTAAATTGCTTGCAAAAATAAGGTAATTTTAGCTAGATCTCTCGAAATTGAACTTTATGTGCAAAAAAAAACTAAGATATATACCTTGGAAGGGATATTACTAATTATATCTATGTGTAATTTTCTTAGTGATATATATCAGATCAATAAGAAACCTTTTAAGTAACCAATTTGAGGAAAAATTTAGATTTTAAAGGAGAGAAAGGGGAAGAAAGGTGCTTGTTGTTGAAGCAGATCTGCAGAGAAAACTTGTTAGTGGAATGCAGAGGGGAAATGTATTCACAAAAATTTGGATGTGTATTGGATTCAAACTAGATCCACAGCTCATCCAATCCTTGCTACCTGAAAGCTAAACACACAATCCTGCATGAAACCTCATGAGATCTGGATATATATATGAAAAAGAAACAAGAATTACATGCAAATAAAATTATTAAACATGTATAATCAAGATATTATAACATATATTCTATGAGATATAAGAAAAGCAAGTAACATTACTTGCCCAACTATACTCCTATTGATTCAGCTGAATCGTTCAAGCCAGACAGGGTTCAGATGCAGAAATTGAGAGAAAAGCCAGCAACAACAATAGCCGTAAGACAATGCTTAATCCACACATATGAGAGAATTACACCATTTATCCTCCAAAGCTTCTTTATTTCAACAATCGAAATATTACAACAGTATTACAATGGCAAGCCCTTCAGTCCAGCTCTAACTAGCTTGGAAGAGGGAGCCTCAAGCAGGATATATACAATTTGCAGGCCATCTAGCCCAGGGGGGGCGAAATTCCTCATGGACTGAAGTGAAATCAACTGATGGAGAGTTCATCAATGCATAGTTGAAGCTGGATTGAACTGACACCTCAACACATACACCGACACATCAGTCCACAGAGCATCCAGATGAGCCAAAACATATTGAGGAGAGAGGGAGGGTGAAATTCCCCATAAAGTATGCTTAAGATCAGCTCTGGATCTGAGTTGATCACCTCCTTCAGTCAAGGATTTGTCAGATCCAGTCAATCTGCTTCAAATCTGACTGATTTCAATCAAATCGGCTAAGAATCCACTGATTTATGATTTTGGATTTGCTCCATCATTCATCAATTTATTAATTAAAATAAATTGATTTTTGGGGCTTTCTGACCTGAGTGATGGAAAATCACTCAAAACTAGGAAATAGTGGGTCCATGGGTTTACATGGTGCTCTTAGCTTGAAAATGAGCACCTACATGACTGAAACTGATTATTTGGCCCACTTTTATCACAAAATCAATTTTTCCAATTAAACTATTAAAAAATAGCCTAAGTTTTGGAAAAATTAAAATTTAATAAAAAACACTGAAAAAACTAAAAAATTGAAAAATTGAAAAACACCTAGGGGGAATTAGACATGTTCATATGACTCAAAAATGATGTCTATCATGTCTATACATTGACACATAGACTCTAATAACCTCAATAGGCCTAAATGCCAAGCCAACCACCCCAACTTTGGAGGTATGGAGTGAAAAACTCAGAAATTATCAGTCGTTTGTTCAACAACCAATAATAACCAAGGGAAAAAACACCCTGGGCTGATCGAATTGACAAATGAAGTCTAAGAGATTGAGTCTTTTACAGACACTATCATGCTAGAACATTTATTACAATTCCCCATGGGGTATGAACATGTGATATGATACAACAAGCACTTCCCAGAAGTACTTCCATAGGTCTTTTGAAGTCCGAACAAGTTAACCCTGTCCGGTTCACTGGGCTCACTTGATAAAAACCACTAAGTCAACTTAGGTGGTAACAATCACTAACTTACATAGTTTCTAAATGATTTTAAGCCTAATCTAGCATTAATTTGATCTTGAACGGTTAAGTGGATGCATGAGGTGTAGAGAGGAAATGTAAAAATAATGAAAATCCTAGCTACATCACAATGCACATTTCTCTTTCAATGAAAGCTACCTAAGGTAGGGAACGACCTTTCTTTTCAAACCAACATGAACACAAGCAGTAAGGAAAATAAAAAATTCCTACCTAGAGTGCTATAACTCTATCTTTCTACAATCATAATCCAAAAAGAAAAATGAAATCGAAGATGCAAATAATATTAATGATGCACAAAAGAAAAAATAATGAGGCACTAATTCGATTTTCAAATGTATGTATCAAAATGGAACTTTGGTAACTAAATACTTCTTAGATATATGAACAGAAAGAAAAAGAATGTCTATAGCACCCTACTCATTCATAAATAAATAAATAAAGACAACAAGCATCCACACAACTTGAAAGATACTCAAATTCCAAGTAACTTAAATCGGAACCAAAACATACACATGAAAATGAAATGTATATTTTTCGATTCCAACGAATAATATCTACAGAAAGGAGAAAGCGGTTTCAAGAAAAGAAAAGAATGTAAAATCCAATGCAAGAAACATAAAACATTCTTTGAATGCAAAGAGAATATAACAATAAAAGTGATTGCATAATATATAATTCCTAGCTGTGATGGAGAATTTAAAAAAAAAATACACTTCACTTTCATAAAAAAGTAAGCAAAAAAACACTCGGAAATCAAAGGACAACAACCAAGTTTTGAAATGACAAAGTGTGAAAAGACATACCTAGCACCCCTTCTCGAGGCTTGGTGACAGAGTAGTTCTGTCTCAGCACCGCTTCTCTTCCAATGCAAGAGAGCGGTGGCACCACTTCTTGAATACTGAGCACAGGAAGTGGCACCACTTAATGTCCACTGTGTATGCGCAGTGTCCTTTAGAAATCAAAAAACAAAACAATGGAGAAAAAATAAAAGTTAGCTACTGTAATACTAGCATTAAAATCATGAATTGATAGGAATATGAAGTACATAAGGAAAGAATGACTCAAATCTGACTATACCAAGCCAAGATCTCACTAGATCAGCTAGTAGCTTCGATCAACTAAAATAAGATCTCACTATATTAGCTAGTAGATATGACCAATGAAAATATTGGAGCTTGGATTTCAGACAAGGGTTTGAAGACCAAGGAAGATCATATGTGCTAAAAATGTGTCCCCAGTGGAGTCGCCAGATTTGTTGCTAGGAAAAATGAACCTCTTGCGGACAAGAGCTATTACTCCAGTCTGAATGGTTCAGATATAGAACAAATGAATTCCAACAGAGATGGAAGACTTACCTTAGAAGCTGTGGAGATATGGAATCAGTCCCTTTAATGGAGTGGTGTAGTTGTTTCCTGGTGTACTGTAATTTTAATATGATCCCTAGATTACAAAATTGCATAGTTGATTCGATGGCCACTTCTGTTGTGATGTCCCTAACCCTCCGACTGACGAAGAGGACGCTACTATACACTAAACATTTGGGCAACTAGCCCCATGAACATGTACATACATATAAACTAAAGGAAAATGATTAAGACATTAAACATACTAACATGCATAATCATACATATACTCAGTGGAATCAAAACATATAATTCAGCATTCAACATGTCCATCATCATAATTCATTAACAGTAAATATGATTGCAAAACAGATTAGTAAAGAATACTTATCTTATAAGAACTGTCCTACAACCAGCTATGTTGCTACAATGTTCCACCCAACCATAGGGCAGAGTGCTCCTTAATCTCTCAGCAACGCTGCCACCCCTGATCCAAGCATGATTTCCCAAGGAATAAGGAACTAGCAGGATTACACATAGCCAAGGATAACAAAACATACCAAGACAACACAGTTGGGTTTGTTAGGCAGACAACAGATTATCCAAGCCAACACAGTTGGGTTTATCAAGCCATCCAAGAGCTGGGAAAGGATAAATTCTAAGATGGTGAGCTCATTGAAGTGCTAAGGACACCTACACCAGAACTAACCTGACTTTTAGGACACCCAAACACACCCAACACAAGGAAATCAGTCCTTTCTCTGCTACACAGTCCCTCGGGCCTTGACCTCCCTTCCAATGTTATTCAAGGGTTGTGGAGAAGAAATCCATCCCTCTAGATCTGTCTGTGTGGTTCCCAAACCCACCAGGTTTTTCAAGCAAATTAGGCCCTCATCACCACCCCAATACAGTCCAAAGACCAACCACTACATGCACGCAGCAAAACCAGCAATTACAACTTTGACAGGGGAAAACAAATCCTTAAGTCATTCTTGGCCCTGTCGTGGCCAAAACAACTCAATGGTAAACTATAGTGGCTATGAAGTGTGAGGGAAAACACAACCAACGCAATGTAGGTACTCACAGCTACCACCGATCAGGGGAAGAACAACAGGCAATCTCACAATGAAAACCACCGAAACATTTCACAGTCCAATAGGGGAAAAAAGGGAAATCGATTCTCTACATAGACCAGAGGAAGAATATACCCCAATCCCATTCAGTGCATGAGGCCAAGGAAATAGTAGTGTCTCTATGTGAGATGGATAGTGAAGATAAATCCTACCCATGAGGAATGAACAGCAAAAACGATGGAGAGTTTTTCCTAACGGTGCATGAAGGTGAGCAAAACTGGTCAAAGTGGGAGAGTGGAAGCGTTCCCTGTTGTTTTTCCTTTCCCCCATGTGAATGGAATGATCCAGCTGGAGGAGGGTGCGTGTGTACGGGCCTACCACCCACCAATACCTAGCAAATAACTGCCCTCAACTAACATCAGGGTTCTTTAGATGGGTGGTTGACACATGGCTTTTCCCCATGGGTTCCAAGTTTAACAATCTCCCCCCTATCCTTAGGAAAATCAT
This sequence comes from Pseudotsuga menziesii, assembly GCA_001517045.1. NCBI lineage: Eukaryota > Viridiplantae > Streptophyta > Pinopsida > Pinales > Pinaceae > Pseudotsuga > Pseudotsuga menziesii. Next base: position 146,607 of record LPNX010288597.1, read on the forward strand.
TACCTTTTCAATATAGTTGCATAAACATAGCTGGTTGGGGTCCTTTTAATTAAAATGCATATTTACATGATGCCACAACTTAATATGTGCCGTATATCCCGATATACTATCGGCAAAAATTCCAAACGCCGAAACATAACACAACCAAATCGATGGTGGGGCCTTTTCCTTTAGCTCTGTACCATGATTATTTACAATATACATGTATCATGTATATTTAATGCATCAGGTTCAAAACCAGGGTGTTACATTCCCCTCCCCTTTCAATAGCATTGTGTTATGTGCTTTACAAAATCTCAACAAAATGCTACACTATACCGCCTCAGTGTTCCATAGAATTGAACAAAAATGGATGTGCCAATCACATGGTATCCTCCAGCTCCCATGTAGCCTCTTTAGGTCCATAGTGCTCCCATTGCACCTTTACCTGCCGTATGGCTCGGTTCCGAAGCATTGTGACCTTCCTGTCGAGAATGCACATTGGCTCGATTTGGACTCTCCCTTGGGTTCCACTTGAATCACATCCCAATTTATCAGATGGTTAGGATCATGCACATATCTCTTAAGAAAAGAAACATGAAAAAAATTATGAGCCCTAGTACTAGCAGGCAATGCAATTCTATATGCAACTGGCCCTATTCTTTCAAGCACTTCAAATGGCAAATACTAAGGGATGCCACATGCATTTCCTGCACCTTTCTGCTGAGTGCATCAGCTACCTTATTCTCTTTTCCCTTTATGTGCTTGATTTCAAAATCGAACTCACATAAAAAATCCAACCATCTGGCTTGCCTAGCATTTAGAGTAGGCTGATAAAATAGATACTTCAGACCACAATGGTCTGTCCTGAGCTCAAATCTTCTACCCATCAAGTAATGCCTCCACATCTTGAAAGCATGTACTATGGCTGCAAGATCTAGATCATGAGTGGCATAGTTCTTCTCATGCTCTTTCAGCTTTCTTGACTCATAACATATCACATGGTTGTCTTTCATAAGGACTCCTCCAAGCCCTTGTCCGCATGCATCGGTACATACCACAAAATCTTTCTCTGGGTCTGCAACCTTCAATATGGTGCACTAGTGAGAAGTTTCTTCAACTGTTGGAAGCTTTCTTCACACCTCGATGTCCATTCGAACTTTATCCCCTTCTTTTGCAAAGAAGTGATGGCATGTGCAACTTTGGAAAATACCTCAATGAATCTCCTGTAGTAGCCTACAAGTCCCATAAAAGATCTTACATCTGTCACATTTCTTGGAGTAGGCCAATTCATAATGGCTTCAATCTTTTTAGGGTCCACAGATATACCCTCTTCTGAGATAATGTGACCCAAATACTGAATTCTATCTCTATAGAAGTCACACTTGCTCAGTTTTACATACAGCTAGTGCTCCCTAAGCAATTGCAATGTCAACCTGAAATGCTCTTCATGTTCTTCCTCATTCCTAGAATGAACAAGAATGTCATCAAGGAAAACAAGAACAAACTTGTCCAAATACCTGCTGAAGACACTGTTCATAAGGCACATAAATGTAGCTGGTGCATTTGTGAGACCAAATGGTACCACTACAAACTCATAATGTCCATACCTTGTTCGGAAGGCTGTCTTATGAATGTCTTCATCCTTGATTCTCACCTGATGGTAACCAGACCTCAAGTCAATCTTGGAAAATACCTTTGATCCTCTCATTTGATCAAAGAGGTCATCAATCCTAGGCAAAGGATATTTATTCTTCACAGTAACCTTGTTTAATTGTCTGTAATCAATACACAACCTAAGTGTACGATCTTTCTTCTTTACAAATAGAACTGGTGCTCCCCAAGGAGACACACCCGGCCGGATATACTTCTTTTCCAACAAGTCTTGTAGTTACATCTTCAACTCTAGCATCTTTGGTGTACTCATCCTATAGGATGTCTTGGACACTGGTGCTGCTCCTGGCACAAGTTCAATTGTGAAGTCAATGTCCCTCTTTGGAGGAAGACCTGGAATCTCCTCAGGAAACACATTCTTGAATTCCTATAACACCTGATAGTCCTCCAACCTAGGAGTTTAATCTCCTGTTGTCTCCAAAATATGAGCTGCATACAACTGGAAACCCTTCCTACAAAAAATTTCAACTGTATTGTTGAAACCCGCCTTACTGAAATTACCTTTAGAATACCTTTCACAACTACTAGGTTTCCTTCTTCATCCATGCATTCAAAAGTCTTGTAGTAACAGTCAAGATTCACTCTGTGAGATTCTAACCAATTCATTCCAATGAGAACATCATAGGAACCAAGTGGTAGAACATTCAGATCTACAAAAGTGATCAATCCATTCATGAACAATGGGCATTTCTCTACCACTTCACTGACCTTTCTCTTAGTCCCAGTGGCTAACTGAACGAACCAAGATTTTCTATGCTTTACTTTCTTAAAAGCACAAATCTCCACTAATCTAGGAGTAATGTAACTGTGAGTAGAACTAGGGTCAATCAAAATAGAAACAGATTGTTCAACAATATTACCTGTAACTTCAACCACAGTTGACTGGTGATATACCTGGCAGTCCTCCAGTGCTGCATAAATCCTAGGGACTACCCTTGCTACTTGACCCACTGTTTATGCTTCTTGCATGTTGTAAGCTAGTCTTGTACTTTCATTCTTGAGTGGACAATGTCTGTGCAAGTGGGGTCCTTCACATTTCCAACATTTGAGTGGACCTTTATTCTGTTGTGGATCTTTAGGATTTCCACCTGTCACTCCAACTAGATTACTCGCAGCTTGGGATGGTTGCTTCTACTGATTCCTGAATCTAGAAGGTTTGAAACCTTTCTTTCTTTGGTCAAAATTCTCATTCTTCTTGTCCTTCCATGCCTTATGGTAATGAGGTTTACCTTTTCTTTTCTCATAGTAATACTTATCCTTCCTTATTACTTCTTCAAAAGTTCTAGGTTCATAGAACTCAATTCTCTCGTTGTAAGACTGAGGCAATCCACTTAGAAACTGCTGGACCTTCACTTTTTCATCAATGATGTACCAGACATACCTCAACAATTTCAAGAATTTATTTGCATATTTATCCATGGTCTGCTATCCCAATCTCAGCTCATGGAACTCCTTAATCTTGTCATCAGAATACCTGTCAGAGAGGTATTTCTACTTGAAATACTTCTTGAACTGTTTCCACTTAAGTTTCCTTTCATTGATCCTCTTTACTTGCTTGAAGTGTTCCCACAAAATGGATTCTCTTCCATTCAGATTGAATATGGAAACTCTTGCCTTCATGTTTCCTGAATAGTCCTGCACTTGAAAGTACTTCTTTATCCCAAGGACCCAAGCTTCAGCCTCTTGTCCAGTCTTTACCTCACCATAAAATGTAGGAGGTTTAGCTTTCTTAAATTCATCCCAAGAGTGATCCCTATGGTGTCTCCTTCTTTTCCTTTTACGAGAGGGTGAGCTTGTATCCCCACTGGATTATTCAGAGTTAGATGATCCACTAGAAGTCCTTCTCCCTCTACTAGTGCTGCTCTTACTGCCTTCTGGTCTTGTTGTACCTCGTCCAGAGTCTATGTTTCTTTGCAAGTCTGTCAAACTTTGCAACATAGCAGCATTCAATTGATTCTTCTCTTCCTGGGATTTAATCAAGCTTCTCATGGTGGCTGCAACATCTGACGGTGTCTCTTGGAATCTCTTTCCATTAGACTCTATGTCATCATTTTCGTTACGGACATTTTCTCCCATGGCATCTCCTGCATGCTCGTAAGAATCTCAAGCATCATATCCATCATGGGTTATCATAACTGAACCACCTTTGACTTACCAAACTGCAATTTCTGAAATACTTCCCTTGAAGGTGACTATGATTCTGCAAATGTGTTAGTAACACAACTGTTAGATACATACCTTGATAAAGAAAAGAACTGTAGCAGGGATTTCTCCTTGCTACACGGGCAGAAATGGCTCCCTTACGTCTATAGGATGGAAGGGTAGGTTCCTGCATGGAGAAATACAGGAAAGAAAAATCGAAATGAAAGTAGACAGAAAGAAAAGCAAAGATGGAGAACCCCTCTGCAAACAATGGTTAGGGTTCCGCTTCCAATAACCTGCAAACAACTATTAAACAGAAATAAAACTGCAAAACAAGATAAGAAGTAAGCTTGCAAACAAATATTGGTTAGAAACAACTAGAGTACTAAAGCAAATACATAAGCAAAACTAAGTTATACCTCTCCTTTGGTGAAATGGGCCACCATGCCCTAGATGGAAGAAGCACCTTCCTATCTCACTCAGCTATGGAAGAGCTATGGCTCAATGGAAAAGATGAGTGGAAGAGAGGGGAATGTGGGTGGATTGAGAGGAAAAGAGTCTCAAGGCATCCACGGGCAGCATAATAGTATGCAAGAGAGGATTTTTTTGAGAGTGACCCCCCACCCTCCTTTTATAGCTTTTTTGGGGGGTTTTAAGGTTTTAAGCCCTTGGTCTGGGCTTTAGCCCCTTTTTTGGGATTTTATCCCCTTCCGCCCTAACTTTAGCTCCTTTTAGGTTTTTAAGCTCCTTTGAGGGGTTTTAGACCCTTTTTGGAGGTTTAGCCCCTAGGAGAGTTATTTAGGTTCCTTTTTGGGGTTTTTAAGCTCTTTTCTTCATTCTTAAGACTTTTTGAGGGTGTGGGGGTCTAATGGGGTGTTACGAGGGTCAATCATGGGTGTCCTTGGGTGGTGTAGGCCATGTAGAGATGAGTGAGGGATTTTTTGGGTTAACATATTGCCCCCTGATGTGTGAGGGAAGGAGCTCATCGTATGGCTGACAGACATCATAAGATTTTCTACGTAGAGGTGGTGCTTCCGGGGCTGGGGCATGGTGGATTTTGGTTTTTGTATTAATATGGTTCCCATCAATGGATGAGATACAAATAATGTGTGACATGTATATGGACAAGGCAGGAATCCCCATGCTCGTGACAATATCAAAAGAATAATTTGATCTATGCTCTAAAATACAAGAGTCGATCATATACAATTGATGGTAGATAGTGGTTGCCTCAATGTGAGGTTGAATACAATACTGATCTGAAGAACTGGTATATTGGAGCATGGAATTCTCATGGAAAGCTATATCTTCATGACTGACGGTCTATTGGATCTAGAATGGTACATAGCTGTATGGACTCGTTGGTTGAGAGTAAGAGTCTATGTGGTACAAGTATGCTGCATCAATCATAAATCTAAATAGAAGCATTGCTGGGGCTTCTGAACACTATCTCCAACGCAACCCGAAAATCACAAGGGACATAACCTGTTTAGGTCCCTCGAATAGAATCCTCAATGTGCTAGAGTCAAGTGACATCTGGGGTCTTCGACCAAATACTGCACGGACCAAACCCTATACGAATCTCAATAGTGCGATGATGTAGTTGAAGTTGAGCATGTGAGAAACAACCATCTCGAGAGGCACTAAGGACTCCTCTCTAGTGGTCCAAGGAACTCATCAATGATGTTAATGAAACCAAGGTACAAGGACCTCTGGGTCTATCCTCTGGAATATGTGTGTTGTCATCGATAGAGGGAGACCTACCCCTAGTTAAGGCAATAATGTTTCCTTGACTAGGAGCACAAGGGAAATAACCCAAAAGGTGTGAGACAATCTGCGGACTGACCCACTGAATTGGGGGGGGGGAGGGGGAGGGAAAGAATTGAACAGAGGCATGGGGAGTGTGGTCGACTCAAAATTCCTTTGTTCAGAGTATGATGGTAGGGAGAACCAGGCAGCAAATGAAACTGACTCATGGGAATGGGATCATAGTTGTAATACCGGGAATGTCACTGCAGATGGGAAATACTTGGAGGAGGTGGACACTTTTGATATTGATGGGATCCAAGAAAGACACATTGCAGAGTACTTTGAACAAAGGTGACCCAAAGGGGGAATGCTGCCAAACTGTTTTCTATGGGGTGGTGTCTAGGGACACCGTTATAGTACGATCTCATGGATTTTTGGCGAGCCCGAGAAAGTAAATGCTCGATGGAGCTTTCAATTTTAGAGAGTCTAAAAGCACGAAGAAGACTCCAGTGGGGGCTCTTTTTCGTTGGTAGTCTCCTGTGCCCAAAAAAGGATAAAAGTATACATAGGAGAGCTCATCCATCCTATAGAGGATGAGAGACTTCTTTACCATTGGTAGTCCAATTAGGCTAGAAAAGGTTAAACCTATACTGACTGGACGGTCATTCAGATACTTTTATGAGCATGAACGAAAGCAAGTTTGCTCGATTTCTTTTCTTGATGAGAAGGCTGGAAAAGAGCTTAACGACAACCTGTGGTGAGCTTTTTCATAAAGTGTGGCCCCTCTACCCAAGAAAGCATAAAAGTATGCAGAGGGGAACGGTCTTAGCTTGAATATGCCAAGGTGGTCCTTTTCATTTGATGGTCTACATAGTCCGCAAAAGGAGGTAAACGAGACGATGTAGACGCCCTTTCCTATACTTTTAGTGAACGGGAAAGGAAGCAGCTGCGCTCAAAAATCTTTTCATTGTTTTTAAGAGTCAGAAAAGAGCTTAAACGAAACTCTAATATAGTCAACCGATTGCGGTGGCACAGGCAGTGCCCCATGTCAGGACGGTGGAAAGTGGTCCAAAGTTCATCCACATAGTATGGATGGAGCAGAAGGCTCTCAAACATACCAATACATGCATAGAATAGATCGCGGTAGAGGCTCGTGAGTCAGTGCGACAAAGGCACGCAAAATGAGGTGGCTCTTGAATGGAGGTTAGGAGAGCTATGTGTGAGTTGTGGTGGACAGACTTGACTACATGTGATGTGAGTGCAAGTCTGGGGGTAGTTATATGCCAAATACATACAAGAAAAATAAATTGTTTTATGGACAATGGTCTAAAGGTCCGCGTAAGGTGCGGTGGATTAAAGAAGACAACTCGGTGTTAAAATATAAAATAAGAAGAAAAATGGTAACCCTTAATGGGTGGTGGCCCGAAAACTCGCATGAGTAGCAGGAGGCAATAGTGATACAAGTACATGTCCTTAGACACTTGCATCATCATGCTATGGCTCATAAATCGAGGCGACTTGTGGGAAATGGTCCCAAAATTTATTTGTTGAACATGAGACGATGGTCTCATAAGAAGATGGAAATTTGGGCTCGGAGTTGTGACAGGTGGGAACACTTCAAGCAAGTAAAGAGGATCAGTGAAAGGAAACTTAAATGGAAATAGTTCAAGAAGTATTTCGAGTAGAAATACCTCTCTGACAGGTATTCTGATGACAAGATTAAGAAGTTCCATGAGCTGAGATTGGGATAGTAGACCATGGATGAATATGCAAATAAATTCTTGAAATTGTTGAGGTATGTCTGGTACATCAGAGATGAAAAAGTGAAGGTCCAGTAGTTTCTAACTGGATTGCCTCATTCTTACAAAGACAAAATTGAGTTTTACGAACCTAGAACTCTTGAAGAAGTAATAAGGAAGGATAAGTATTACTATGAGAAAAGAAAAGGTAAACCTGATTACCATAAGGCATGGAAGGACAAGAAGAATGAGAAGTTTGACCAAAGAAAGAAAGGTTTCAAACCTTCTAGATTCAGGAATCAGTAGAAGCAGCCATCCCAAGCTGCGAGTAATCTAGTTGTAGTGACAGGTGGAAATCCTAAAGATCCACAACAGAATAAAGGTCCACTCAAATGTTGGAAATGTGAAGGACCCCACTTGCACAGATATTGTCCACTCGAGAATGAAAGTGCAAGACCAGCTTACAACATGCAAGAAGCATAAACAGTGGGTCAAGTAGCAAGGGCAGTCCCTAGGATTTATGCAGCACTGGAGGACTGCCAGGTAGATCACTAGTCAACTGTGGTTGAAGTTACAGGTAATATTGTTGAACAATCTGTTTCTATTTTGATTGACCCTGGTTCTACTCACAGTTAGATTACTCCTAGATTAGTGGAGATTTGTGCTTTTAAGAAAGTAAAGCATAGAAAATCTTGGTTCGTTCAGTTAGCCACTGGGACTAAGATAAAGGTCAGTGAAGTGGTAGAAAAATGCCCATTGGTCATGAATGGATTTATCACTTTTGTAGATCTGAATTTTCTACCACTTGGTTCCTATGATGTTCTCATTTGAATGAATTGGTTAGAATCTCACAGAGTGAATCTTGACTGTTACTACAAGACTTTTGAATGCATGGATGAAGAAGGAAACCTTGTATTTGTGAAAGGTATTCTAAAGGTAATTTCAGTAAGGCGGGTTTCAACAATACAGTTGAAAATTTTTTGTAGGAAGGGTTTCCAGTTGTATGCAGCTCATATTTTGGAGACAACAGGAGATTAAACTCCTAGGTTGGAGGACTATCAAGTGTTATAGGAATTCAAGAATGTGTTTCCTGAGGAAATTCCAGGTCTTCCTCCAAAGAGGGACATTGACTTCACAATTGAACTTGTACCAGGAGCAGCACCAGTGTCCAAGACATCCTATAGGATGAGTACACCAAAGATGCTAGAGTTGAAGATGCAACTGCAAGACTTGTTGGAAAAGAAGTATATCCGGCCGAGTGTGTCTCCTTGGGGAGCACCAGTTCTATTTGTAAAGAAGAAATATCGTACACTCAGGTTGTGTATTGATTATAGACAATTAAACAAGCTTACTGTGAAGAATAAATATCCTTTGCCTAGGATTGATGACCTCTTTGATCAAATGAGAGGATCAAAGGTATTTTCCAAGATTGACTTGAGGTCTGGTTACCATCAGGTGAGAATCAAGGATGAAGACATTCATAAGACAGCCTTCAAAACAAGGTATGGACATTATGAGTTTGTAGTGGTACCATTTGGTCTCACAAATGCACCAGCTACATTTATGTGCCTTATGAACAGTGTCTTCAGCAGGTATTTGGACAAGTTTGTTCTTGTTTTCCTTGATGACATTCTTGTTTATTTTAAGAATGAGGAAGAACATGAAGAGAATTTTAGGTTGACATTGCAATTGCTTAGGGAGCACCAGCTGTATGCAAAACTGAGCAAGTGTGACTTCTATAGAGATAGAATTTAGTATTTGGGTCACATTATCTTAGAAGAGGGTATATCTGTGGACCCTAAAAAGATTGAAGCCATTATGAATTGGCCTACTCCAAGAAATGTGACAGATGTAAGATCTTTTATGGGACTTGTAGGCTACTACAGGAGATTCATTGAGGTATTTTCCAAAGTTGCACATGACATCACTTCTTTGCAAAAGAAGGGGATAAAGTTCGAATGGACATCGAGGTGTGAAGAAAGCTTCCAACAGTTGAAGAAACTTCTCACTAGTGCACCATATTGAAGGTTGCAGACCCAAAGAAAGATTTTGTGGTATGTACCGATGCATGTAGACAAGGGCTTGGAGGAGTCCTTATGCAAGACAACCATGTGATATGTTATGAGTCAAGAAAGCTAAAAGAGCATGAGAAGAACTATGCCACTCATGATCTAGATCTTGCAGCCATAGTACATGCTCTCAAGATGTGGAGGCATTACTTGATGGGTAGAAGATTTGAGCTTAGGACAGACCATTGTGGTCTGAAGTATCTATTTGATCAGCCTACTCTAAATGCTAGGCAAGCCAGATGGTTGGAGTTTTTATGTGAGTTCGATTTTGAAATCAAGCACATAAAGGGAAAAGAGAATAAGGTAGCTGATGCACTCAGTAGAAAGGTGCAGGAAATGCATGTGGCATCCCTTAGTATTTGCCAATCAGATTTGAGCCAGCAGATTGTTATTTGTATTGTCGGAGATGAATTGTATGAGTTGGTAAAAGAAAAATTGCAACAGAAAGGTCTTGAGAAGAGGTATGAGGGATATAAATTGGAAGAGGATGGAATTCTTACTTATAAAGGTAGAATTTATATTCAAAATGTAGCAGATTTGAGGAGAGTTGTTATGGATGAAATCCATCAAGCTCCATATTCTGGTCACCCAGGATACCAGAAGACAATTGTTACAACCAAGAAGCAGTGTTTTTGGCCAGGAATGAAGAAGGATATGGCTGAATACATTTCAAGGTGCATGAAGTGCCAGCAGTTAAGGGTTGAGCATCAACACCCAGCAGACTTGTTATATCCTTTGCCAGTTCCAGAATGGAAATGGGAAGTTATTTCCATGGATTTTATTACAATATTTCCGATGACTTGGAGACAACATGATTCCATCATGGTTGTGGTATACAAGCTGACTAAGGCAGCACATTTTATACTGGTGAAGTCTACACATAAGACTGATGACATTGCAAAGATCTTCATGAAGGATATTTTCAAATTGCATGGATTACTCAAAGCAATAGTCTCTGATCGAGATGTCAAGTTCACTTCCAATTTTTGGAAGGGGTTGTTTGTAGATTTGGATACAAATATAAAATTCAACAATGCATACCATCCTCAGACATATGGGCAGACAGAGAGAGTTAATCAGGTGCTTGAATACATGCTTCGCATGTACGTGATGGAAAAACCAACCAAGTGGGAAGATTACTTACAATTGGTAGAGTTTGCTTATAATAATGGACAGCAACCATCCTTGGGGATGAGTCCATATGAATCTTTGTATGGAAGAAGGTGTAGGACACCAGTGACTTGGGATAATCCAGTGAACAGGGTTGTGCTTGGTCCGGAATCGCTCAAGGAAATGGAGAAAGAGGTTGTAAAGATCAAGCAGAATCTGAAAGCAGCACAGGATAGATAGAAAAGCTATGTAGATAAGAATAGAGTGAACAGGGAGTTCAGTGTTGGGGATCATGTCTACCTTAGAGTGAGGGCAAGGAAGAGTTCCTTGAAGCATGGAAGTTGTGCCAAGCTGTCACCAAGATATTGTGGGCCATTTGAAGTGCTTGAAAGAATAGGGCCAGTTGCATATAGACTTGCATTGCCTGCTAGTACTAGGGATCATAATTTTGTTCATGTTTCTTTTCTTAAGAGATATGTGCATGATCCTAACCATCTGATAAATTGGGATGTGATTCAAGTGGAACCCAAGGGAGAGTCCAAATTGAGCCAATGTGCATTCTCGACAGGAAGGTCACAATGCTCCAGAACCGAGCCATAGGGTAGGTAAAGGTGCAATGGGAGCACTATGGACCTAAAGAGGCTACATGGGAGCTGGAGGATACCATGTGATTGGCACATCCATTTTTGTTCAATTCTGTGGAACACTGAGGCGATATAGTGTAGCAATTTGTTCAGATTTTGTAAAGCACTGAACACAATGATATTGAAGGGGGAGGGGAATGTAACACCCCGGTTTTGACCCCGATGCATTAGATATACATGATACATATATATTGTAAATAATCATGGTACAGAGCTAAAGGAAAAGGCCCCACCATCGATTTGGTTGTGTTATGTTTCGGCGTTTGGAATTGTTGCCGATAGTATATCGGGATATACGGCACATATTAAGTTGTGGCATCATGTAAATATGCATTTTAATTAAAAGGACCCCAACCAGCTATGTTGATGCAACTATATTGAAAAGGGCATGATTTTCCTAAGGATAGGGGGGGGATTGTTAAACCTGGAACCCATGGGGAAAAGCCATGTGTCAACCACCCATCTAAAGAACCCTGATGTTAGTTGAGGGCAGTTATTTGCTGGGTATTGGTGGGTGGTAGGCCTGTACACACGCACCCTCCTCCAGCTGGATCATTCCATTCACATGGGGGAAAGGAAAAACAAAAGGGAACGCTTCCACTCTCCCACTTTGACCAGTTTTGCTCACCTTCATGCACCGTTTGGAAAAACTATCCATCGTTTTTACTGTTCATTCCTCATGGGTATGATTTCTCTTCACTATCCATCTCACATAGAGACACTACTGTTTCCTTGGCCTCACGCACTGAATGGGATTGGGGTATATTCTTCCTCTGGTCTATGTAGAGAATCGATTTCCCTTTTTTCCTCTATTGGACTGTGAAATGTTTCGGTGGTTTTCATTGTGAGATCGCCTGTTGTTCTTCCCCTGATCGGTGGTAGCTGTGAGTACCTACATTGTGTTGGTTGTGTTTTCCCTCACACTTCAGAGCTGCTATAGGTTACCATTGAGTTGTTTTGGCCACGATAGGGCCAAGAACGACTCAGGGATTTGTTTTCCCCTGTCAAAGCTGTAATCGCTAGTTTTGTTGCGTGCATGCAGTGGTTGGTCTTTGGACTGTATTGGGGTGGTGATGAGGGCCTAATTTGCTTGACAAACCTTGTGGGTTTGGGAACCACACAGATAGAGATAGAGGGATGGATTTCTTCTCCACAACCCTTGAATAGCATTGGAAGGGAGGTCACGGCCTGAGGGACTGTGTAGCAGAGAAAGGACTGATTTCCTTGTGTTGGGTGTGTGTGGGTGTCCTAAAAGTTAGGTTAGTTCTGGTGTAGGTGTCCTTAGCACTTCAATGAGCTCACCAGCTTAGCATTTATCCTTTCCCAGCTCTTGGATGGCCTGATAAACCCAACTGTGTTGGCTTGGATAATCTGTTGTCTACCTAACAAACCCAATTGTGTTGGCTTGGTATGTTTTGTTATCCTTGGCTATGTGTAATCCTGCTAGTTCCTTATTCCTTGGGGAATCATGCCTAGCTCAGGGGTGGCAGCGTTGCTGAGAGATTAAGGAGCACGCTGCCCTATGGTTGGGTGGAACATTACAATGACATAGCTGGTTGTAGGACAGTTCTTATAAGATAAGTATTCTTTACTAATCTGTTTTGCAATCATATTTACTGTTAATGAATTATGATGATGGACATGTTGAATGCTGAATTGTATGTTTTGATTCCACTGAGTATATGTATGATTATGCATCTTAGTATGTTTAATGTCTTAATCATTTTCCTTCAGTTTATATGTATGTACATGTTCATGGGGCTAGTTGCCCGAATGTTTAGTGTATAGTAGCGTCCTCTTCGTCAGTCGGAGGGTCAGGGACATCACAACAGAAGTGGCCATCGAATCAACTATGCAATTTTGTAATATAGGGATCATATTAAAATTACAGTACACCAGGAAACATCTACACCACTCCATTAAAGGGACTGATTCCATATCTCCACAGCTTCTAAGGTAAGTCTTCCATCTATGTTGCAAGTCATTTGTTCTATATCTGAGCCATTCAGACTAGAGTAATAGCTCTTGTCCGCAAGAGGTTCATTTTTCCTAGCAACAAATCTGGCGACTCCACTGGGGACACATTTTCAGCACATCTGATCTTCCTTAGTCTTCAAACCCTTGTCTGAAATACAAGCTCCAATATCTTCATTGGTCATATCTACTAGCTGATATAGTGAGATCTTATTTCAGTTGATCGAAGCTACTAGCTGATCTAGTGAGATCTTGGTTTGGTATAGTCAGATCTGTTCTGATCTGAGTCATTCTTTCCTTATGTACTTCATATTCCTATCAATTCATGATTTTAATGCCAGTATTACATTAGCTAACTTTTCTTTTTTCTCCATTGTTTTGTTTTTTGATTTCTAAAGGACACTCCGAATACACAGTGGACATTAAGTGGTGCCACTTCCTGTGCTCAGTATTCAAGAAGTGGTGCCACTTCCTATGCTCAGTATTCAAGATCAAATTAATGCTAGATTAGGCTTAAAATCATTTAGAAACTATGTAAGTTAGTGACTATTACCACCTAAGTTGACTTAGTGGTTTTTATCAAGTGAGCCCGGTGAACCGGACAGGGTTAACTTGTTCGGACTTCAAAAGACCTATGGAAGTACTTCTGGGAAGTGCTTGTTGTATCATA
>LPNX010288609.1:0-10425 GCA_001517045.1 Pseudotsuga menziesii
GGGTCATCTGGTACACTGACAGAAGGTTGGAGGCGAGACCAGGGACATACATCACATTGTTGAAGTTACCATGATCAAGTTCTATCCTTCCTTTGCCTTTAATTTCAGTGAGAGAGTCATCTCCCAGTACAATAGATGGTCCTTTCAACATATCCAGTGAGGAGAATACCTCCTTAGTCCAAAACCATGTGTCTTGAAGCTCCAGAATCTATGATAAAACTGGGTGAGCTTGATGTGCCAGCAACTAGAGCATGAACTCTCTCTCTGTCATCGGAACTTGATCCTCCTTCTCTCTTCTTTGAGCTTTCTGGAAGGGAGATTCCATTCTTCTCCAGGAGATTGGTCAGCATATCAATATGCTTTTTCATACAAGAGCTTTCAGTGTGATTGCCCTTCGAACAGTATGAGCACTTGTTCATTTCACCTTTGTTTTTCTTCTTTTGGGTATTTTTCTTGGGACCTTGTTGATCCTCTGGAGACTACTTCTTGTCTCTTCTTTGCTCAGCTGGATTTTTAGCTTTCTTTTTGCTTTTATCCACCTTCGAATCTCCAGCAATCAAAGCTTGATCTTTGGATGGTTTGATGGTGCCCATCATCACCAGCTTGTCTTGTTCTTGTGTGAGAGATTCCATGAAATTTGCAAGGCTAGGCATCTTCCAGGTTCGAGATGTGAGTTTTGTGGCATAGAAGGTTGAAACAAATACTGAGTAGTCAGGTCCTAGCTTCAAGAGGATGGCCAATATGAGCTGATCATCTTTCTTTTCGATACCACACTGCTTCAGCCTGCAAAACTAGTGCTTTGAACTTGGAGAATTATAGCTGCAGGGATTCAAAGCTACTGGGACTCAGAGAAATCAGCTCATTTTCGATCTGATGTCCCCTCATCTCATCTGTCTTTCCAAAAAGATCAGAAATCTTCTCCCATACTTGATCCGATGAAGTTAATCCATCGACATGGAAAAGGAGGTCTCGGGAAATACTGAGACATAGGAGGCCATAAGCCTCATCTCTCTGATTGTGCCATTTGATCTTCTCTGCAGCTGCATTGGGTTCTGCTTCTGTTGCCATAGTCACCCTGTAGAGGCCTTTCGCTCTCAACAGTATCTCCATCTCTGCTTTCCATTCAAAGAAATTGAAAGGAGTCAACATAGTTTTCTGTGATTGATCCATAGCTCTAGAAAATATGTCCCAACTGTCAGTAGAAGGCTCCCAGTCTTGATGTCGAACTTGAAAAACAATTTTTGAAGGAGAGTAACAACCTACAATGGCTCTGATACCATGTAGAAATTCATTCCAGCAGTAGATTAATTTTACCCACAACAATTATCAATTGATCATGCAAAATTGCTAACAATGGAGACTGAATATGGAGCTGTAACACAAAATTATATTAACTGAGTGTACAATAGCCAACCCTGTAATAACATAGGTTGCTGAATTTATAGAATACATCAATAGGTCGAATGCATAAGGAGGCATCCAAAACTAGCATAAAGCAGGCTTACCCAAAATAGGCAAATCCCCCATAGGTGTAAAAAGCTGATCCCAAATCTGTCATGAGGCTCACGAATTGGCAAGGGCGCATGGGAAAGATAATGAGTGGTGAAATGGCAAATCATACATGCTTTTTCATGGAGGAAATAATGGAGGATGAAAGGGGCAAAAAACAAGTTCACCTCACCTAGTCTTGCTTTCCTATGTGCCTTAAAACACTGAAAAAGCAGTCAATAAAGTAGAAAAAGCAGAAGGGCACCTAGGAGGCCAGGAATAAAGCAGATTTGATTCCTAAGGCTTTCCCAAGCGCTACATGAGTCAAATATTCCAAGTTTGACCTCTATGGATAGGCAATTAGCAACTTGCACATGGTGGGACTCATGAACTAGGCAAATAAGACAAAAATAAATGAATTAATGTCTAAGTGGGTAATACTATGGGTTTGATTATTCTAACACTCCCGAAACTATTGGTGGGACTTTCGACATGTCAAGAGAGGAGAATGCCTCTTTTGTTGAAACCATATGTCTAGAAGCTCCAGAGTCTATGATGAAGCTAGGTGAGTTTGATGTGCCAGCAACCAAGGCATGTACTCTCTCTCTCTATCCTCTAAATTTGAACCTCCTTCCCTCTTCTTTGAGCAATCAGGAAGGGAGATTTTATTCTTCTCCAGGAGTTGGGTTAACATGTCAATTTTCTTCTTCATATAAGAGCTTTCAGGATGATATCCCTTACTGCAATATGCGCACTTGCTCATTCCTCCTTTGTTCTTCTTCTTCTGGGAGTTCTTCTTAGAACCTTGGGGATCCTCTTGAGACTTGTTCTTGTCTCTCTTTTGCTCAAGTGGATTTTTATCTTTTTTCTTGCTTTTTGAATCCACCCTTGAATATCCAACAACCAAAGCTTTGTATTTGGAAGGTTTGATGGTGCCCATCATCACCAACTTATCTTGTTCCTGTGTGAGGGATTCCATGAACTCTGCAAGCTTAGGAATCTTCCAGGCTTGAGCTATCAACTTGGTGGCATGGAAGGTAAAAAAAAACACTGAATAGTTAGGGCCAAGCGTAGAGAGTATGGCCAAAACTAGTTTCTCTTCCTTCTTTTCGATCCCACAATGTTTTAGCTGCAAAACAAGTGATTTAAACTTGGAAAAATAGAGTTGCAAGGATTCGAAGCTACTGGCACTCAAGGAGATAACTCATTCTCAATTTGATGTCCTCTCATCTCATCTATCTTACCAAAAATATTTACAAGCTTCTCCCACATTTCAATAGGTGATTTCAATCCATCAAGATGGAAGAAGAGGTCTCTTGAAATGCTCAGACACAAAAGACCATAGGCCTCATCCCTCCTGTTATGCCATTTGATTTTCTCTGCAGCTTCATTGGGCTCTACCATAGTTTATATAGTCACCCTATAGAGACATTTCACTCTCAAAAATATCTCCATCTCAGCTTTCCACTCAAATAAATTGAATGGAGTCAAGATGATCTTCTGAGATTGGTCCACAACTCAGAAACTGTGCCCTTCAGTCAACGAAATATGCTCCCAGTCAAGACGTTGAACCTACAATAACAATATGGAAGGATATAAATTGATCTACAAAGGCTCTGATACCATGTGGAAATTGAAACCAAGAGATAGAACAATTACACTCACAAAATTGCTAATCAAACATGCAAAATTAACACCAAAGGAGACTGAAATTGGAGCATAACACTAATCTATATTGAGTAAATGTAAAATATCCAACCTTATGAAGTAATAGGTTTCTGAAATATATAATTAAATGAGATATTCGAATGTCTAAGGATGCCATTCGAAAAGGTCAGAAAGAAGGCTTACTAAATCTAGTCAAATCCCCCATCGGTGCATAAAGCAGTTTCCAAATCCACCAAGATGCTCACGAATTGGTTAAGTCAAGTAGGAAAGCTAATGAGTGATGGAAAGAAAACTCATACATGCTTTTATTAGGAGAAAAGGAGGGAGGATGATGTTGTAAAAAAACAAGTCAACTACACCTAGTCTAGCTTTTCCTTTTGCCTTAAATCTCAATAAAACAGGCAGGTTTTCAGAAAAAGCAGATATGCACTTTGGAGGATCTAGAATAAACTAGACATGATAAAATGGGTTTCCATGATGTTTCCCAAAATCTCCATGACTCAGTTTTAGCATGTGTTGACTTCTAGGACATGTAGAAGGCAACTAGCATAGAGTGGAATCTAGGAAACTAGGTAATAAGACAAAAATGATTTAATTAATGTCTAAGGTAAGTAACTATGGGTTTATTATTGTAACAAATACATCCATGAAAATAATAATTAAGTTATTCTATCAGTTATACACTTTCTCAGAATATTTTGGAGCAATTGGGCTGATTTGGAAACAAGACACTAAAACTAGTCAAGAGCCAAAATTGTGAAAAAATGGAAAATTGGACATTTTAATAAAATTACAAAAAAGGGGACATTACACACCATAGCATTACAGCAGGTTTTCCATCTCACTGCTCCACTTGCCACCTTCGAGGACTAGCCAACTGCTCCACCTGCCATACCCGAGGAACAACCTATTGTGTCCACGGTGAGATTGATTAGGTTATGAAAATATCATGCAATATTAACGAAAATTAACATAGGAAGTATATTTTATGAGTTATCCTACTCTTTAAATGTTACAGGGTGACAATTACCAAGATACTTGGATCATGGAGGAGGGTAGCCTGCTCACCACTTACGGTCTCGTCTGAGGCGAGCTATTTAATATTTGAAAACATAATTTTTATTTTTAAATTGTGTTTTAAACTTGTATAATTTCTTGTAGGAGTTGACGTTTGATTGTTGTCATTTCAGAGCCCAAGTGGAGGTGGTCGAAGCGGCAAGAAGGATCGAGCTTCCTCTAGCTCGAAGAAGAGGAAGCTTGATTTTGGAGGTGCACCTGGGAGCTCCGAGGGTGGGAAGGAGGATTGAGAGACCCTCCTATGTACACTAGCCATGATGTGGCATTTTGGCATGAGTTGCCATATTTTGTATAGGGCATGAGTTTTCATATTTTGTATAGGGCACGAGTTGCCATTTTATAGACATTGGGAACAATGTTACATTTTTCACTACTATTATATATGATTGGAATTTTTTGTATATGAATATATCATTTTTCACTTCTTTATATTACTTTTCCTTTGATTACATGTTTGCATACATTATTTCGAATGCAGTAGTATATTGCAGTTGATGCGGTTGCAACACTTATTGTTGACGAAGCAATAAAGTTTGTATGTTCACCATAAAATGCATAAAAATTTTCATTAGAGGAAATTTCAATTTAAAATGGGCCTTCCAAAAATAATACAAATTCCATGTCATCATGTATTAGCCAATCAAAATGCTTTAAAATTAAAAAAGGGAGCACCTCTTAAACAATTTTTTAATATAAATTTGGGGATAGATATCATAAAAAAAAACTACTTTTTTTTGTTCGTATTTTCGACATATCTCCCTGTGTTTTTACTCAAATTTCGATCGGGAGAGATCGTTGGATGCGGAATTAAATTCCGCATCCAATGAGTACCCACTCGACATAATTTTGACGAGCCATCATCATCATCATGTTTTTTTCAGGTATTTCTTGTTTTTGGGGTAGAGGGGCCCGTTGGTACTTGTTGGATGCAAAATTTAATTTTGCATCCAATGAGCTCTCCCGATCGAAATTTGAGTAAAAAAATAGGGAGATATGCCAAAAATACGAACAAAAAAGTATTTTTTTGTTTTCTTCCTCCAAACTTAATATATATTATTTTATTATTTTAACTATTATTTTATTAATTTTCCTTAGGAGGCTCATTTTGAGTTAAAATTTCCTCTAATGAACATTGTATGTTAGTTGAAAAAAATACACAACTGCATAAATGTGTGCATTAACAATGATAATTTTAAATACCAAATACCTGCTCTTATAACTCATAGTGCAAATAATTTTTCAATCTAACAAATTTTCCCATGAAGTATTCCTCTTGATACCAAATAATTTTATTGAGATCTTTTCTCTAGTTTTCCAAGCCTCCCTTCACCCCTCATCCTTTCCATTTGTTGTCTCAGCTTTTCATACCTAGCTTCATCCTTTTTATTGTAGACCTAAACCTAGCTAGACACCTAACCTAAAACCCTAGCTTTCTACCCTTCCAAACCCTTCCTTCATCCTCCATATCCTAACCTATTTTCTTACATTTCCACCTCTCCTCTCTCATTTCCTAACCCTAATATTGAAATCCCATACTCCTATCCTCGGCCTATAGGATCAGACCTTGGGCCCCCTTTCAAAACCCCTTCTTTAGCATTAGCATCACTCCTAGGACTCTACAAGTCAAGCTCTCTGAAACCCTAGCTACCAACAACTCCTAGATAAGAATCAATTCTAACTAAAGTTGGTCACTCATTCCACGAGTGTGTAATATTGTTTCCTTCTCTCTACTTCACAAAAATAACACCAAGTAACCTTAGGGTTGCTTAAATTCCACAATCCCTAGCCTTCTTCTCTCACAAAATCTACAAAGTTAAATACTTTATTTGCTCCTCAAGGTGAATTTCATGAAAAATGTCATCTAGAACTTTGTTGAACCCCAAATCCTATTGAACCAACATAGTAACACCTACCCTATCCCTCCTCAACGTTACCTTCATTTGTGATAGATACAAAATCCTAGAGGACTGCGTACACAGTCCTAGATGATTCTGTATATCATTGACATTTCCATCCATACATAAGAAGTTTTGACAATGATCTACAAGTGCGTTTGCACTAATAAAATAACAAAAATACCTCTTAAAAACATGTACAAGATACGATATTTGTTGAGGACTATCATACAGGTACTTGTTGGCATTCTTGCCTTGACTGGAAATTACTATTTGGGCAGTCATAGTAAACTTTGTCTTAGCTGGAAAATACATTTAGTTTGACAGTCCCATTCATTGACCAAGTTGGAATTGACAATACTTGTAGTCCACTTCCATTTACCTAACAGTTGTCTTTGTAATTGCAAACTTGAAATTAACATAGCTATTGCATATTTAATTTGACTTGAAGTAACTATTTGGGACAGCCATACTTGGATGAAAGTTATCATTGGTTTTATAGTCTTATCCATTGTCCAAATTGGAATAGAAAGCACTTGTTTTCCTTTGGTATTTACATATTAATTATTGTCTCATTTTGCAAGCTAGAAATTGATATTGGAATGATCTTCTCTTACCATTTGATTGACTAGAAATTTCATAGTATTGATGAGCTAAGAATCATATTGAAAATGACTATTGTGGGCTTGCATTTGTTACTGATAGGTATAACTCCCGATTCAATATTATCCATGGCTAATGCATACATTTATATATTACATGTGACGGTTGTGTTTCACCTTCCGCACAGCCTTTTCGGCTTCCTATGTAACTGTTCAACTAACTATTTATTTATTTATTTATTTACAATATATAATCCCGACGGATTATATTCTAACAATCCCCCTCTTAATCCGAAGGGGTGTTCGTAAGTCCGAGCATGTTTCTGAATCTTTCAAACTTTTCTTGTCCAAGCGCTTTGGTGAAGATGTCTGCAATTTGATCATTTGTGGAACAATGTCGAAGATGGACTGTCTTGGCCTCTACATGATGTCAAATCAAAAGATACTTTGTGTTGATGTGTTTGGTTTGATCATGGAATCTAGGATTCTTAGCCAGCTTGATTGCAGAAGTATTGTCGACCAATAATGGAGTGGAATTTTCTTTTTTTTCTTGCAAATATTCAAGTATCTTCCTGAGCCATACTATTTCTTTCGTTGCTTCAGCTGCAGCCACATATTCTGCTTCTATTGTTGAATCTGCTGGAACTGACTATTTGCGTGATCTCCATGAGACAGCTGCTGATCCAAGACTCATAGTGTATCCAGAAGTTGATACTCCTGTCTCCTTATCGCCATCAAAATCTGAGTCTGAGTACCCAATAAGTTTGAAGTCATCCACTTTAGAGTACTTGAGTCCAACGTCTTGAGTCCCCTTCAAGTATCTTAGAACTCTTTTTGCAGCTGACCAGTGTCCTTCACAAGGTTTATGCATGAACATTGAAAGTATGCCAACAACATAAGAAATATCTAGTCTAGTTGTTGTAAGGTAGATAAGAATTCCTACAAGTTGTTGATACTTGGTCACATCCTCAAATTCTTTTCCTTCGCTTGATGTGAGCTTCATTTTCTGTTCCATTGGAGTAGATATAGGGTTGCATTCTGTCATGCAAAATTTGTTTAGTAGTTCTCCAACATATTTTTTCTGAGATAGGAATATGTACTTAGGATGTTGAGTGACTTCAATTCCTAAGTAATAGTGGAGATGTCCCATATCTGTCATTTCAAAGATCTTTTTCAAATCTTTCTTTATGGATGCTATATAGCTCTCATTGTTCCC
Organism: Pseudotsuga menziesii; assembly: GCA_001517045.1. NCBI lineage: Eukaryota > Viridiplantae > Streptophyta > Pinopsida > Pinales > Pinaceae > Pseudotsuga > Pseudotsuga menziesii. The sequence goes on from LPNX010288609.1 coordinate 7,947, forward strand.
TGTCATCAAAAGATCATCTACGTACACCACAAGATACACAACTGATCTTCCTACTTTATTTATAAACAGACTTGCATCATCAAGATCAAAATGTTCAAATTTTAACTTCAAAATATGCTCGGTTAACTTTTCATACCATGCGCGAGGCGCTTGTTTTAGGCCATACAAGGATTTGACAAGCTTGCATACCTTTTGTTCTTTTCCTTTCACAACAAAGCCTTCTGGCTGAGACATGAAGACATTCTCTTTCAAGTCTCCATTCAAGAAAGTAGTCTTCACATCCATTTAATGAAATTTCCACCCTTTCTGAGCATCTAAAGAGAGTAAGGTTCGGATGGTAGCCCATTTTGCTGTAGGAGAAAATGTTTCTTCATAGTCAATTCATTCCTTCTGTGCATAGCCTTTTGCTACAAGCCTCGCTTTGTGCTTGTCAAGTGAGCCATCTGATCTGTATTTGTTCTTGTACACCCACTTGCAGCCAATTGGTTTGGTTCCAACTGGAGGGTCAACCAGCTTCCAAGTTCCATTCTTCATGAGTGCATCATACTCATTCTGCATAGCTTCTTTCCACTCAACTCGAGTAGAAGCTTCTTCAAAGGAAGTTGGTTCAAAGTTAGCAGATAAATTAAATTCACAATCAAATGATACATCCATGTCATCACCTGAATTATCTACTTCTCCTTCATGTCTTTTCTAACTTCTCGTTCCCGTATTTCCAACTTCATCCGGATGGACACTTTCAAGTGTCTTTGTGGCCCATTTAGGAATCTTTCGTGATGGTCCTGGTTGATCAGCTGGTGGTGCTTCATCATTTATTGAGAGTATTTCAATTCTCTCAATCACATCATCCAGTTGAATCTCTTGATCAGGTGAAGTAGCAGGAACTTCTTCATGCGGGGGAGTTGGTGCTTCATATGGAAATTCCAAAGGTTGATCCAGAATAGGAATCCCCCCTTCAAGATTTGGAATTTCATATTCATTTTCAGAATATGTCTTTGGATGAGGATAACTTTCCAAATGGTCAAGCTGTCTCTCAATGGACTGGTCATTTTTATTAGTCTCAAGAAAAATGACATCTATGGAAATAACAAATTTCTTGTTTACCTCATCATATAGATGGTATGCCTTGGAGTATTCCTCGTACCCCAGGAAAATGCATTTTCTGCTTTGAGCACCAAGCTTGTTTCTTTGCTCCTTTGGAATCAAGGCATAACAGGTGGAACTAAAAAATATGAGATGCCTCAATGAAGGGAGATGGCCAAACCACATTTCATGTTGAGTCTTGTTATCAAGAGCATTTGAGGGACTTCTATTTCTCAAATAGGATGCACATTTTACTGCATCACCCCAAAACATTAGTTTTACATTCTTGAAAAACATCATTGAGCGAACCATATTCATTATGGTTCTATTCATTCTTTCTGCTACACCGTTTTTTTGAGGATTGTAGGGAACGGTAGTCTAATGTGCAATTCCATGTTGGCGAAGATAATTTTCAAAATAATTTGAAGTGTATTCTTTCCCATTATCAGTATGAAGTGTACCAATTTTTGATTGGGCTTGTTTTTCTATCAATGCATGAAAGTCTTTGAATGTTTGAAATGCTTCTGAATTTGTCTTTAAACAGTAAATCCAGCACATTCTTGAGTAGTCATCAACAAATGTCATAAAATACTTTTTCCCATTTGCTGAAGGTGTTGGCATTGGGCCACATAAATCAGAATGCACTAGTTCTAATTTCCTACTTGCTCTGAAATTAGATTCATGGAATGGCAGCTTACTATGTTTCCCTAATATACATGCATCACATTTGTTCTTCTCTTTGGGAATGGTGGGAAAACCAAATACACCATTCTTTCTCAACAAACGAAGACTGTTATAATTTATATGACCAAATCTTGCATGCCACAATGAACTAGATGACAAATTACCTTCTCCATGCTGAGAGAGGTAGGCATAGTTATGAACTCTTGCAGATGAACCCTTTAGCTTCAACAGCTTCCCATATTCGTATCCAGTCGTGATGACTTGGTTGTCAGAGGACTTTCTTATTTCTACGATTCCATAAAACATGTGGATGGAATGGCCTCACTGTCGAATCTCCACCAAGGACAGCAGGCTTCTCTGCAAATCTGGAAGATAGAGAACATTCTTCAACAAGAAATCAGGGAATCCAGGAATCTTCAATCGAATGGTGCCCATTCCCTTTGGTTTAAGACTTGACTTATTTGCAAAGTAAACTATGCCATCTATTGTTTCATTAAGTTCTTCAAAACAGTCTTTTCTAAATGTCATGTGTGATGTTGCACCAGTATCAAGTAGCCAACAATCTTTGTGAGATGAAAGTGAAGTCATTTCATTAATTCCAAGATTACAATGTGCACTACTACATTTCGATCCAAAATCCGACAGAAAAATCCGACGGCGCGTGGATTTCTCTTTTTAAACTTACCAAAAATCACAAGGATACATTTTTTTT
>LPNX010288609.1:10527-36167 GCA_001517045.1 Pseudotsuga menziesii
GTCGCTTAAGTGACGGATATTCTCATAATTGTCAGTTAAGTGACGACTATTCCCATAACCGTCGGATATCCGACGCGTAGGTTAAAACTCAAAATACTTTACATCAAAGCATAATACTTTATATCAAAGCATAGCATTTTTTTCTTTAAAGAAAAGCTCTGATTTTAACACACAACAGGCCGTTATAACTATTTTTCGGAGCTTTTGTTTATATGACCACGTGCTGCGTTACCTGTTGGTTGGGTAATTATTCCCTCTCCCTCTTGTAATATATTGTAATATAATAAATATAAAAGTATGAAGCCCTATACTTCATGATTTAGATTGAAGAGGGGCTTTGCAGCACACCGCGGGTCAGAGCTCTACCAATTCTTCTTCTTTCTTGCTGAGGAGGGTGCAGACAGACACCTCTCGTGGGTTTTTTCTCATCATTAGGTCTCAGGAAGAGGAAGGAGAGAAATATCAGATCGGTCAGGTGTTCAAGTCCTTCAGAGAGATGGCAGGGGAGAAGCCCAAGATAGGAAACGTGTGGAATACAGTGAAGCCATTTGTCAATGGAGGAGCCTCTGGTATGCTCGCGACGTGTGTCATTCAGCCCGTGGACATGATTAAGGTGTTTGCTTTATGTCTTCCTGTTATGCTCATATTTTTGGTAATTTTTTTTCTCGCTTATTTTCAAATCCGTTGGGGGAGGAGATAGAACCTTCACCCCAAGCTTCACTTTTGTATTTTTGGAAGTTCTCAGATCCAACTCAATATAATATGGATACATAATTTTATGCGCGTCCATTGAAAAAAATGATCTTCTTGTTTTGTATTATTACATCCTCAGGCTTGTTTAAAGACCAAATAACTGAAATGGGACATAATCTGATGAATCACTAAGTTGCAATGTTATTTTGTTTTGGGATATAAAGGTTGACCCGAGTTGGGCCAATTGTTGCAGGTGCGCATTTAGTTGGGTCAAGGTTCAGGCTATGACGTGGCAAAGAACATGCTCAGGGATGAGGGTTTTGGTGCTTTTTACAAGGTTAGTTTCCATTTGTTAGGATAGTCAATGACATTTTCTTGCTGCTCTTATTGGTGTGGTCCCTGCCCCCTAGGTTGATGTGATAGCATTCTTCCTAATGGACTCTAATGGACTCTAATATCTCTTAGAAGTGATTGTTCTTTATGGTCCTTTTTATTGCAATGATTATCTTTGATGCCTACCCAGTTGCAACTTGCAAGCATATTAAGAAGCAAAGTAGCATATCCCTGGTTGAGGATTTCACATATATTATGTGATTTTATTGGCATCTTTTGACTCTCTCATGTGTGAATATATAATCTCAATGTTTTTGTACTAGTTTAAGGACTGATACTATCAGGTGTGTGTGTTTTACCCTTATGGAATGATGACATCATTTTGTATACACAGTGATGTAAATAAATATTTTTTTGGAAAATACTTCACGCATGATGCCATTTCCAAAATGCTTGCACTCACCAATTCTGGTCAGATGTTAAAGTGCCCTGTTCTCCTAATGGCAACCTACCTATCCATCTCTTTCAACACACAACACACATGCTGAGTTGGATCTTGTGCTTGTTGTTGGACAAATGCTACTGCAGTGGAACAACCAAATCAAACTCATTTGGATTGGCCATCCTTTGAAGGTAGATATATCAAGGCTCTACCTCAATGTATTACAAGGCCATTATAGCACTTCAAAGAAAATAAGATTTTTGGTCATCCAGGGCTGAGGTGTGCATAATACATATATACACAATCTGTTGGGGGATTTCTAAATTTTCTTAGAGACTAAACTTCAAAAAATTACAAATATATATATTTATTTTTAAAATTTTCAAATATTTAACCCTCCCTCTACCCCTTTTATGGGCAGATTTAACAGTGAATAACCCATTTGTTCTCAATCCCCTGCCTTTCTTCTTCAAACTAAGCAACAAATTCCAAAAAAATCCAAAAGTCTGTTAACTCTGCCAATATTTTTATTTTATTTTTGGTGATGTTTTCAAACACTGGTTCAAATTATAGACAGGCTAAAATGCCTCATACTTGGGCTATCAATACAGTATCCGTTTAAATATACATAAGCATAACATCACAAAAGACAACACTGTTTCCAGGAAATACTGTTAGAAAAGAGAACCCATGGTTATACATCCAGTCTAGTCAGAGATGGATTGATAATAGATATCCTCCTCAATGATAACTGTCTGTCAATTTGTTTTGTCTAATAGCACATCCAACCTAATCTCCAGCCTGTTTTCCACTTCTTCTTCAATCAGGTCACAGTTGTCTTGGATGGCCTTGTCACAGTCTGAAACTTTTGATGCAAGTGACCGTTCACTGTTACTCTCATCATCATCTTCTTTATCCATACTAGCCAGTTCTCCATCAGATGTGCCATCATCCTCATCATCATCTCCTGATGTGGCATCAATTGCCCTCTTGATAATAGGCTTTATTGTGGACTCACCATTTTTCAATTGAACTACAAAATTGAAGTATGCTTTCGCAGTAGGAACATCAAATGACAGGAATGCCTTCTCTAGACCCACAAGCAATGCATCAAGAATGTGATCACAAAGTTCTCCTGATTTTGAATCAGATGAAGGTGACACCAGAGCATTAATGAAAGCAATAGCTGAATCTCTTACTGAATTAGAGACTCTTGTTGGCAAATTACCTATAGCTGATTGAGCAGTATATCCTAGCAGCATTTTTTCCAGCCATGAAGCCAAAGAAGATGAATCCATCAATAAGAACTTTTCTTGCAAGGTGTGTTTCAAGTTAATATAACTCGGATCACCTGTTAAAAGATTAACAAACAGCTGTATCTAGTACCCATTATTACTAAATTTGTGAATGCTTGAAAACTGTGGAATATGTAATTTTAATAAAGGAATTTTGACAAGTTTCATGTGTTTCAGGAGCTACACAAAGGAAGACATACATTTAGTCACAAAGTTAATATTGAAAAGAAGAAAAAAGGAAAAGAAGAATTGCCGATCGTTGTTGCTGTTGAAGCTGTGGCTGTGGAAAAATGTCTGCAGCTCAAGATCCATTTTATATAGTCAAGGATGAGATTCAGGATTCTGTAAGTTCTCTATCTGTTTTTCAATTTCAATTTGAGCACAGCACTTGTACACTTTTTTGTACTTGGAAAAAAATCATAAATTCCATTCACAAGAGGAGAAATTACATTCTATACATGCATACGACATTTTGCAACCATCCAAAAAATGGTCTCCAAATATCAAAGCCTAAATGTTCCATAAATAAAGTCCTGCTAGAGTGCTTCTAAAGTGTGATCTCCAAATATCAAAATAAGCCTAATCAACCAGCATTAAAGCTGTAATGAGTTGTCACCAGTTTTAAACAAGATACATAGAGGGATCTCCAACATAGCACAGAGTCCCATTTATAGGCATCATGATACAAAAGTACATGAAATAATTGAAGTGACTTATTGCCCATCCACCAGCCCAAAGAGAATGTTATCACCATGAAGAGGAAACCAGTAATCTGTTTGGACATGGAAAGATCGAACAGATTCCAGAACTTGTACATCCCTTGATTCCAGCACTTTCCAAGTTCCAGCTTCCATTGTAAGATCAGCTTTGGAAAGGGAATCAACTTCCTTATTGTGCTCTATGGATGCATGAAAGAATGTGATGGTTGTAAAAGCAGATTGAAAACAATTAACTTACTGTAAACAACACTTATACACTTGCTTAACCTCATTGAAGTTTTTTAACTTTTCTCTGTTGGATTTTGTTTCCCACACACTCTCTCTACATTACTTATTTAAAGGAGTCAGATCTGTTTTCTTATGTCTCAGACCCTCAAATGGACCTATTTCAAATGCTCAGGCTATGTTCAATCTTGGATACATGCATGAACATGGAGAGGGCCTTCCTTTTGATTTGCACTTGGCAAAACGATATTAGGCCAGACCTTCTTACTGATTTGATCTGGACCCTTCACTCTCTAAGGATGAGAGCTGTAAAGGCAGAGATTTCTACTCTGGGTGGCAGGATGAAGAATGTGTTCATCATGACAAGCATGGAGGAAGTCCCTGAAAAAGACCAAGACAGCCCATCTGTCAATTGTGTGCAGGAAGCCCTGAGGGCTGTGATGGAGAGGGCTGTTTCTAATGAATTGTCTCCTGGAAGCTTGACTTCAAACAAGAGGCAAAGAATTCTTCCATAGGATGCAACAAGCTCTGCAATTTGATTACCCACCATGAAAGTGGCAACATGGTAAAATGTTAACTTCTATACAATGTACAATGCATGCTCTGCCCATTATTTTTCTGAGACATTTTTGTCAAGTCCTGTTTCCTATATACAAAGCTGTTGTAATGAAAAACCAATGATAGCGGGTACCTTGCCAAAGACCCCAGTATGGGTTTTTGATTAGGAATCCATATCCATCTGAATGTTCGATCTCAATGTCTCTACTATGAGATAATATTGTCAAGGAAAGGTCCATCCCAATTTCTGCAGTATGAGATCATATTTTCAATAACAAGTCCTATCCCTGGTATGAAGTTGTGTTTCTGCTAGTATCTTAAGCTATTACTTGATATGGTTGCAAAACCATCAAACATAGGTGTGCACCCATTTTATTTTCTGCTTCTCTATGAGAGGAGCTTACATTTAGGCAATCTAGCATTAGTACAGGAAACTGGTAATTTTGTATACCAGCAGCTCATGTACATCATAACCTACAAAATGATGATAAGTAAACAATTAATAGCTATACTGTGCAATCATTTGGAACAAGGTTTATGACTGATTGTGGCTGATGATAATGCCTATGCTTTTCTCAATCTATTGGTCATGTTTGGCTGCTGGTTGATGGATTGGTAAATGGCCTCGAATTAAAGTAGCCTTTATATATTAATGTTTCCTTCTTGGTATTTGAATTTTGCAGACATCACCTGCTCTCCATTTGATTAAAGGCTGTACTCATCTGGTTGTTTAATGGAAGTAGTTAAGGTCCCCGGCTTCATTGGGTTGGTCCCTCTATCTTATCGGACCTCTGTAGAGGCAAGGTTCTGAAAGAGAGACCATGTACGTTTTCAGAATTGAACTGTGGAAGAAGAAATTGTTATTGAATTAGATCTTACTTCGGCCATAAGAGTTGAGATAACCTCATGAAAGAGGATAACTGGTGCAGGAGGATAACCTTCCCATCCTTATACTGGATAACATTGGCTACTTGATAACCTTGGCCATGTAAAGGAAAGGTTCTAAGACGTATGTGCTCTAGTAAGAAGAAGATAACCTGCAACTGCCATCAACCTATAGGGATGGGAGTGATAATGGCAGTGGTACCCAAGTAAGTTTTATGCATACTTTATGTGTGGAGCACGTGATATTTCGTTTCAATTCCAGTTACCGTTTCGAGAGTCCGAAAATGTTCATGTAGCATAGATTGAGGTATACATGAATTTGTATAGGCGGGACTGTGTATATACTAAGTTGAATATTCTGTTTATCATTACGAAATGGATTGATTGATATTTTCAGGCCTTTTGCATGAGCTAACTTTTGTTTTGTAGAGAGATTCCGTTCCAAAACATGTAGGATATGCTACTAGTTTTATTACTATTTTTGATTCCATCGTTTCATTGCTTATCTCTAACAAGAAATCCCCTTCCAAACCTACCTGACAAGACTTCTAAGCAAGCATTGGGAAGCAAAACTCCACATGTACTGAAATTTGTCAAATGTGTATGGTGACGTTTATAATATTTAGGAAGGAGGCTGCAATATATCCGTAGACAATATTCGGGGGAGGAACATTTTTGTCTTCACTACTGAGAATGGGTGAACATTCTTCATGTTCTCAATTTGTCCTCCTCCCCTGGAAACTTTTTCCAAGCAAACTTACAAATTTTATTGGATAATAATTAAATAGCCATAGCCATTGTGATATGAGATGGCCTGGATGAATTAATTTTTTTTCTCCCTATCTTACAGATTTCATGGACAAAACGAGTGGTTGAGGTCGAAAACTCCCAACACAGAAGTGAATGGGGTCTTAGTCAGTCACATAGCAGCCCTATTGGACAAGTTATTCAAAAAACGTTTGAGATGGCCCAAAGTGGGTGGATGCAGATGGCTGTAACTTCTGAAGAATGCCAGGACAAAAAATATTTTGGTAAGGCTATTAATGTATCTTTGTTTTTCAGTTTTATGAATTGTTTTTATTATTAGGCTTATTGACAACATGAACTACAAGTAACAGTTTTGTAAAGATTGCATTGAGTTATACCAATTCAGTTTCTCCCTTCCTTGTAGATTATGCAATGGGCCAGGACTTAGAAATTGTTGTGCTAGGACAAACAGACGTAGAACTTGAACACCAGGAAGAGGAAAAGGCTCTGTATACTCAAACTTTTGGCAGGGAGGAGAATGCACCCTTGGAGAGCAGCGTGGAGGGTGTTGAAATCCGTGAGGAACCTGTGGAAACTGGTGATAGTCCTTCTAGTGAGGTTGCAACTAAGGCTGCTGACCTGATTGGTGCCATAGCTAACAAACCTAACAATGGGAACTCCGAATTTGAAGACAATAGAAGCGGAGAAGCTTTAGATAATGATAATACAGGAAATGATTTTAAACATTTACCCTTTCTTGATCTGACGTTAAAGAGACCCCGTCAGAATGTAAAAGACCCCGTCAGAAGGCATGCTTGATATTGGAGATGCAAATATACTCTCTCAAAGGTCAGTTCATCATCAACAACAGCCACAACCTCAAGGATCTGTCATCAAATGGGAAAGGTTCCTTCCGCAGCGGTGTCTCAAAATTCTCTTGGTGGAGAATGATGTCTCAACTCGTCAAGTTGTTAGCGCTCTCCTCTATAATTGCAGTTATGAAGGTCAGTAAGGGGAGTCTTTAAATTTTGTGTCATAATGCCATGTTTTTGAAACTTGTTCAAATTTTCATAGATGTTTTGGAAACAAGCATGTATATGATGTTGGAAACACAATTACTTCATTGACTAGACTAGCAGGTCTTTGTTCAAGTTCTGTATATGTTTCCTTTGTTATAAATGAAAACCTTAGTTCCATCTTAAAACCAGATACAGTTAGTATGTGCCTTAACCCATTTCGCCCACTGTTATGTTCTATGATCCATCTATTTGAGGTAAGTATAGTTGCTATGTGTGTGGATCTTTCACCTATATTATTCTTGTGATTCTTTGTGCTTTATGTGGTCTTATTGCCTTTAGTTTTAACAAAAGCCTTATTTAGGCTTCCAATTCAGATGTGCTGCTGGAATCAACATGTTCCAGAACAAAGGTTGTTTCGGATTTCCATAACTTGGCCTATTTTGAATGATGGCTGTAATTTGGGAAGATTTCATAGCTCTAATCAAGTGATATAGTAAAAGGGAAGATAGTTTATATCTAATGTAGGATAGCCTTTTGATGCTCTAAAATATTTATCACTGTGTATTGTCTTTTAGTACATGATTTTTAGAGCCTGCACTCCATAGCTATCTGTTTTGAGGTTTCAGTTATTGCTGCAGCTTGATCATAATATACCATAGTCATGTAAAAAAAATTTGGCAAAAATTAGAATGGCAAGACAGGTCAATATATGCTTGTCTTTCTGTATATTCTCTTTAGTGTGTATACCGGATATTTTGAAATTTTCCTTAAAGTATTTGATTATTTGAGAAAAAGTTGTGTAATCAAATGACGCTTTGTCTTTTGAATTTTCCATGCAAACACCAAGATGATCAGATCAAAAGACAAATATAAGCAATCAGAATGATAATTTTATTGATAATGTAATCTGATAGAAGGGGTGGTTGGCAGCTCGCATAGTTGCTGTAGCATTCTTTAAGTTGCTCTCCCAAGGAAGATATATAATTATATCACTCCTTTCGATTCCATCTGTATTTACACATAAGTGCTTATAGATCAATCCCAAATTGGTTGAACCACCTTGTTTACAATAGTATACGATCCATGACAAGATTAATGAAGGGATAGAGTGAAAGGTCTTAGGATTATCATCCCCCAAATGTCATCCTCCTCTTCAATAAGTACTTTGTCATTAAGTGTACTTGTTTTGGATATTTTAATCAACAATTGATGCTATGATGCCTGGGCGGGGTAACCAGCCTTCATAAACACTATTGTCTTTGATTTAAAATATCCTCATGGTCGCACAAACTTCTTTGTTTACCTGGATATCTAACTGCAACGAGTGCCAATTTATAGATCGTGGTCCTAGATACGAGATTCACTTTGTTTTTTCAGATCTTTTCAGTGGGTACCAGATATATATATATTTTTTAAATTTTCATACCGTCGCTTTTTGTTTACCTGGATATCTAACTGCAATGAGTGCCAATTTATAGATCGTGGTCCTAGATACGAGATTCACTTTGTTTTTTCAGATCTTTTCAGTGGGTACCAGATATTTTTTTTTTTTTAAATTTGCATACCGTTGCTTTTTGTTTACCTGGATATCTAAATGCAACGAGTGCCAATTTATAGATCGTGGTCCTAGATACGAGATTCACTTTGTTTTTTCAGATCTTTTCAGTGGGTACTAGATAAAAAATTTTTTAAAAATTTGCATACCGTCGCTTAACCGACGACATGCAGGCAATTTTTAAAAAAAAAAAATTGCATACCATCGCTTAACCGATGGTTTTTTTTTTAAATTTTCCAGCCTGTCGATTAACCGTCGCTTAATCAACGTTTTAGTTTTTATAATTCGTCGGTTAATAGACGGGTTTCTTTTGTGAACCGTCGCTTAACTGACACTTACGTTTAAAATTTAATATGAATTAGATGTCAGATAACCGACGATGTACATTTAACCGATGGTAAACTCCGCCGTTGCTTAATCGATGGATTAGAAAGATGTCGGATAACCGACGATAAGTTTCCGACGCTTATAAAAAAATCATAGTGTCGTACATGCAACAGGGAAGTGTCGAAAATCTGACAATATGGCCGTCAGATTTTTGGTCGAAATGTAGTAGTGGTGCAACAATACAAGAATCAGAAGATTTACTAGCATCTTGGTCATCTTTCTTCTGGTTATGTTTGTCTTTGATGGAGTCCCACGAATCCCAACACTGATCTGATATGTGTCCAGTCTTTCCACAACGCTTGCACTGCAAATCTGATCTTTTGTTGGAGCTGTTTCTACCCCCTCTACCTCTGAAGTTTCTTCTTCTACCTCTCTTGCTGCTTTCTCCTTTGGAATGATCTTTTCTAGAGAGAGTGGCACCAACTATTGATGCCAAAGATTGCATCTTTTACAACTGTTAGTGTAATTTACAATAATGAACTTGATATGACAAAGAGAAATAGAAGAACAATAACCTTGCAAGTCTACAGTCTCTGCCAAGGTGAATACAATGCAAGCTTCAGGTGAGCATACACAAGCTTCTTCAATATACAAAATATACTTGCTTCAAATACACAGCAACATTCCTTTTTATACAATATATACTCTACAGAATATGTTATGTGTGGAGGCACCAGAAGCTAATATATTAGTGTGCAAAGGATATAAGTGCACAAAAAAATCAAGCACCAAACTATATACTTCTGCAAAATCAAGTGATTAGCAGCAGCAATTATCAGCAACAATTGTCTGGAACTCTTGAGATCGCAGCAACAATATTCACATGGAAATCGCAGCTCATACAACAAGCTCAGTCTCATACATCAGCCGTATCACCTCTTTTACTGCATATGAAAAACATTCACAAACTTTCCAGTTAAACTTCCACGCAAATAGCTAGGGTAGAGATTAGGGTTTGTGTATTCCAAAACACATTATCACCATGTGATTGAGCAACCTCTCATCTCACTCCACACAGCTTCAATCAACACATTCAGCTCCACGCAGCTCCACTCAGGCAGCACTTTCCACCAACGCAGGCATCTCTTCAACTTCAGTCACAGCAATGGTCCAAATAGCTCAAAACGCATCAGCTTCAACACATGCAGCTAGCTTAACCAACGCAGGCAGCTAGCTCAACGCATCTATCTACAACACAGCTATCTCCAACGCAGCATGCATGCAGTCTTCAGCATAAAAGATAGGTATTATGCTGATACCACTGAAAGGTATTCAGCAGTCTCAGGAACTCTTCAAATTCACAGCTTCAAAAACACTTAGTGATTTCTCTTTATTTGTTGGGAAACGATGGACTCCTTATCCACATGGGTGAATATATATAACAGCACAGAACTAAATCATATCGATGTCAATTCCAGATGGCAAAGCATTTGTTTCTTCAGTGCATATAGTAGATATTATGTACATAAGATCGATTCTTAAAAAGAATTACTTGCACATTCAAATACATTGAATACAATAAAATTTATGTGCATAAAATCGGCGTCAATGCCTGACCGCACAACATTTTATCTACAAACTGAATACAATGAATATTAGAGCAGTCTTCAAGTCGCAACGGGAATACACTCATCAAGAATTAGGTCAAGCATGTATTTTCTGTGTATTTTTATTTTCATCAATCGGAGAAGGCAGGGATTTCCCATTCAGTGACCTATCGTCGAAATGGTTTCATCCTTGTTTATCCATGTCATTCTCAACGACACATATGACTGGATTTCAAGAATTCTGAACAAATGTGGGGGAACTTTGGTGTTCAAAGGCCCAAACGATAAATGGTTCACAGTCGTCACCACCGATCCTGCAAATGTGGAATACGTACTAAAAACAAAGTATGCCAGTTTTCCCAAAGGCCCGACATTCAGAAGCGCGTTCAGAGATTTTTTGGGTGAAGAGATATCAACGCATATATCAAGAGATATCAACGCAGTCTCAAACAACGAAGAGAAAAATCTTGACAATATTGTTTCTCCAACGCAGTGAGAGTCTTCAACGCAGCATAGCACTCAGGCAGCTCTCACAATTCAGAATGATGAATGGAACGATAAGAAGAGAGAGTGTGGTTACAAATTAGGGTTAGGAAGGTCTCCAAGAGAATAACGCATACAATGAATGCACTGGCAGGAGGGAAGAGTAGAGGGAAGACTGGCGATGGGCAGGAAACCTGAAAGAGCAGACTGGTAGTAAGAATGCCAGGACTGAAATGCAGCAGGCAGGAGTTATGGCAAATAGCCAAGCTCTGATACCACTGATAGGTATAATTCTCGATTCAATATTATCCATGGCTAATGCATACATTTATATATTACATGTGATGGTTGTGTTTCTCCTTCTGCCTAGCCTTTTCGGCTTCCTATGTAACTGTTCAACTAACTATTTATTTATTTATTTACAATATATAATCCCGACGGATTATATTCTAATAGTTACATCTACTTGGAAAACATTGATTTTGAGAAATTTGACAATTTATATCTTTTGAAGATGAAGTTGAAATTGCTTACTCATTAGAGGAAATTTCAACTCAAAATGGGCCTCCTAAGGAGAATAATAAAATAATGGTTAACATAATAGAATAATATTTATTAATTTTGGAGGAAGAAAAGAAAAAAACTACGTTTTTGTTCGTATTTTTGATATATCTCCTTGTGTTTTTTCTCAAATTTCGATCGAGAGATCTTGTTGGATGTGGAATTTAATTCCGTAACCAACAATTACCCACTATGCATACTTTTGACAGACCTTGCTACCCTAAAAACAAGAAATATGAAAAAAACATGATGATGGAATTTAATTCTGCATCCAATGAGTACCCACTCTCAAAAGTATGCAGAGTGGGTACTCATTGGATGCGGAATTAAATTCCATCATCACATTTTCAGGTATTTTTTTGGGGGGGGTATTTGGGGCCATCAAAATTATTCAAATTAGGTACTCATTGGATGCAAAATTAAATTATGCATCCAACGAGCTCTCCCGATTGAAATTTGAGTAAAAACACAGGGAGATATGTCAAAAATACGAATAAAAAAGTAGTTTTTTTATGATACCTATCCCCAAATTTATATTAAAAAAATGTTTAAGACCTATATGGTATTTCAAATTTAAATCAATTTCATTGGCTAACACATGATGACATGGAATTTGAATTAGGGTTGAAAGGCCCATTTTGAGTTGAAATTTCGTCTAATGCTCATTGAATACAGACATATTTGTTATGCTATTATTGAGCACTTTCAATTTTAATGATCTCTTGTACTTGTTGCTTTGGCATATGCTAACTAAATTTTATAGGTTAGAACACATAACTTAGGGTTTAGAATCAATAAGGAAACCATAACCCTAATTGAAGTTTAAAGGTTAGGATGCATAACCTAGGCTTTATAATCAATAAGGAAACCCCTACCAAAATGTTGTTTTGGGGTTAGCATGCATAACCTAGGGTTTATAGTCAATGGGGAAACCCTAAACATAGGAGTGAAACCCTAACAACAATGCTACCTAACCATCTCTTGTGGTCTCTTATAAAGTAACTTATGCTACCTAACTGTTATAGCGGATTTCACCACTCTAGGTGAATCACACTTTGTATGGCCTTCCCCTGTCCCGTTGTAGACTCTTTAGCCCCTACGGACCATTTTTTGTATTTTGATGTTTCCTTGATCATCCCTAAAAACATATAAAAAATGATATACGTGGATTTTAACCCGATAACCGCGTACATACGCGGGTTTGACCCCTATAACCGCGTACATCGGGATGTGTGCATAATCCAAATCCTTTTGGAGTTTTTCTTGACTTGGATCCAACTCATATGAATCCTGGCCTTCCATATGCCTTGAGATCACACGGATTCGACCTTTCATTATCCCTTTGAAAGATATATAAGGAACCCCTTGGTACAATGAAGGCATATAGAGAGAATTGAAGCAAAGAAACTATAGTCCATTGTTGCCAAAACTTATACTTGAGTCTGCATCCCTTTGTCCCTTGGAGCATTTTTGTGTTCTTCCCAAGCTTGCCTTTTGTTTGTAAGCTTGCTATCGAGAGATGGAGGATTGAGGTGGTGGAGGCCCAAGTGGGGGATTGAGTTTCTACGGTTCGCAGACGTGCCGTCAGAGGTTGTACCTATCTTGTAATCTCTGATTTATATTAATAGAAATATTTTTTCCTGTCCAATGATGTGTATTTGATTGAATATTTTATCCATGGGAATATGTCAAATGCTTTTACATTATTGATTATATATGCTAGAATATTTCTAACACCATGATATATAGTATGCTTGTATTGTTTACTTGTTGTTGAGGAAGGGTTATAACAATTCAAGCTGAAAATTGGAAAGCTCAACAGGGATCTACTTCAACCGTCCGGAATAAGGTACGAGGTCTAATCCTTTAGTGTTAGACATTTTATTTCTATTGCATATTGGAAAAGATTGATTTTTGGAGTCAAGCTGTCTGTTGTGGTACCCCAAGCCATAGGAATTTCTCTCCGTAACAGAATTGGTGACTCCGCTGGGGAGTTCCTAGTAGTTTTCCTTTGGGGGTGATTTTCTTGGCATTCTATGTATTTGAATTGCTCTTTCTCTCTTGTTTATGTGTCGGGTTTGGGGGCATGTATGCCTGGTAGAGTCTGATTGGTGTGAAGTCTGTCTCAGCCTGCTTTTTTGCCTTGAATTTTATGCAACTTTGCTTCTTGTACGTGGGTTTTGGATTTACAGTCGTGTATACACGCGGTTTCCTCTGCTATTTCCGCGTTTACGCGTGGGTTTACTGCAAACAGTCGCGTATACCCTTGATTTTGTCTTTTTGGGAAAAATAATTGGTTGTTGGGTGAATGCTGTTAGTTGTTGAGTCTCCTTTGGCACTGCCTGAGTCTGTTTTGACCTCTGTTTCTGACCGGAAACATTTTTTTTTAGCCTAAATTTTTTTTTAGGAAAGTTCTTGTCATGGCATTTTCGATTTTTTGTTTGAGATTAGTGCATTAGAGTTCTTTTACCTTAGTACTTTTCTTGAATGCTGTTTATGTGTGCTTGCAGAGTCTGACGGTCGTAGAATTATTCCTTTGCTTTTTGCATCTCTTTTATTTTCAAAAAATCCAAAAACATTTGCTTATCATCATGCATTGCATTTTGCACTTTGCATTGTACTTACACTAGATCTAGATTTGCTTTGGAGTACTAGTTAGGACTTCATATAGGAAATATTTGCATTCATCATTTGAGGAAGAATTGTGCATTTCACGTAGTACGCATACCCTGTTTTCATGGACACAATGCATTTGCATTGATTGTTACAGTGTGCATTTTACTTCATGTTGCATCATAACACCACTAGTTGCATGACCATATCCTATTTTTGAGTAATAAAGCCAACTAAAATCAACGCTAAAGTAAAATGAATTACACTCTTTTCTTTTGTAGGGTGCACCAACAAGCTTAGGTTTTAGGATCTTGGAATAGTTCATTGGAAGTTAATTCTCCAAGATCACTAAACAGCAACATCTAGGTGTCTGTCCATGTGAGAGTGTGAAATCCTTGGTATAACCATTTTTCTCAGGATCCTCCTCTTAAACAGGAGTTAAGCACGAGGTAGTGTGAGCGGTTATTGATTGGGATGACCCCTAGTCATAACTGAGTAGCACCAGAGATATTTCCAGGATTGTATTCATATCTGGGGGCTCTTCCAAGAGTTTTGGGATTTTCTACCCTGCCCATACGGTCAATCCCGCCTACGACTGTCTACCTAAGCATTGATTATATTGAGGTGACCTTAGTGGCCTTACCTAGGATATCGAGGGGGTACTTGTAGAGGTTATTCTATGGGTGTCCTGACCAGGTTCGGGTCGGACAGCACAGTTGCTTTATGCGTTGAAGCTGACGGCCACAATAATTGGTTACGTACCTCCGCTTGTTGTGTATGGGAGTCTCAGGCCTCTCCTAGGCAATACATACCTGCTTCATTCGGGAGTTCACTTATCCAGCCCTGTTTTCTTGCATTTGGCTTTAGATTTTATTAGTGATTGCTCTGTGCATGCTAGTTGGCCTAGGGTTTACGTAAATAGAGAGTCTTTGATATTTTTTGAGTCATTGTGGATTCGAGTGCGGTTCCTCACCGTTCTCATTGATTAGCAGGACTTACGCCTTCTACTTCTCCTCCTCCTTTGGGAGAGAGACCTAGAAATTCTAGGCAGACTATGTCACACACTAATTCACACACCATGGGAGACCATTCTGAAGAGATTTCTGAACCACCTCCTCCCATTCATATTGACAATGGGGAACTTACTCCTACATACGATCCTTCACCTGACCTAGCTGAGTTTGTTCTAGTGATTTCTAAGATAGGACCCTTGCATGATAGACCTACTCACCCTCGGTCCGAGTCCCTATTGACATGTTACCGGTATGGAATGCCGGAAGATGCTGAGACTCACTTTGAACCTGCCAGCACTAGCTACGGTAGTTATGCTATGTCTGGTTTCCCTGCACATGATTTGACATTTCATGTCGAATCCGACTTTGAGCCTAACACTATGCCTGGGGGCACTCTCATTCCTTTCCATACGAAGAGATTTGGGAGCACTAGTCACATTGCACCTTCCATCCCAGTGGTGGAAGCTACATCATATCTCCCTCCTAGTTCTAGGGTTAGTGATCCAATTAGGATACCAGACTCGAGACGAGTGACGATAGGTGGTAATACGTATCTTATTACTCAGATTCCTTTGTCCTCGGTTCCTAGTTCTTCAAATGTGCATCCTCCACCTTACTCGCGTGGTCCTTCGAGCCGGTATATGGCTGCAAGTCAGGTCCGTACTACGGTTACTAGGCCGATTGTGTCTCAAGTCCACATACTGCCCGCTGCTTCGGGAGGCTATGTTCACACTTCTAGAGGTCAGCTTGCTACGTCTGGGGCATATATACCTACTTCTGGTATGTATGTCCCTCCTTCCAGAGCTTATCTTCCTACCTACAGAGTGTCTCATGGGGCATCGCATCTGATGACCTATGGACCTTATTATGGGATGTAGTATGGACATGTTTCTTCACCTTACGGAGGCAGGTATCAACAACCTACTTACTCTCCTAATTACGGCTTTGTAGCTCCTACTAGTCAAGGTCCACCTTACTATGGTACTTCCACGCCACCCTATACGGGTCAGACAGGAGGAGGATACTATGGCCAAGGCCATGGTGGTAATCAAACCTATATGAACCAGGGAGCGGTCCATAGACCTCATCATGCTAGACTCCCTTTCCTCGCGACGCTTAACCTTCCTGACTTATCGAGACTTACGAACGATCCTGTGGCTCACGACCCGGCTTGGCCGGCTGTCCCTACCAAGCTTCCTTCAGATATACCTAAGTTTGAAGGCAAACTGGGAGAGGAACCGAGCGAACACGTTACTATGTTTCACCTTTGGTGCTCTTCGAATTTGTTACATTATGACTCAGTCCATTTGAGACTATTTCAACGCACCCTCACAGGGCTTGCGGTGAAATGGTATCTAGAGTTACCTAGGGGCGCTTTCACTGTGTTCGACGACCTTGCGATGACTTTTCTTAATCACTTCCAGCTACCAGTGCGCTATGACGTTGGTACTGAACTCTTGTCGACATTTCGGCAAGATAAAGCCACCCATATTTTTTATCATATTCAAGAGTGGCGTAGACGGAAGAGATTAATTAAAGCCTTTATACCGCTGGAGTTCCTTCTCGAGTGGTTCCTCAAATCGTTATTGCCATATATAGCGAAGGATGTTTCCACATCCGGAGTGCAGAATGAGGAACAAGCAATCTTTAGGGAATAGGAACTGGACTTGATCTATGCTCAGTCTGGTTTGTTGTATGAGATTATTCCCAACGCTTCTCGTTCTAGTTTCGATCCCAAGGTCAAACCTGGACCACATGCCGATGGCATTGTGGGTTGTGCAAGTGTGAAACCTGCGGATTCGGTTGCAAAACAAGTTAGTCAATTTTCGCTCAACCAATCTGCTTCGGGACAAGCTACAGCTTCATCTCAACTTGCCCAAACGGTGAATGTACTTTTTGTGCAATCGTCGGACCAGAAGGGTAACCATCAGCCCGGACGGAATAGAAGAAAGGGTAAGAATAATAATCGAAAGGGTGGGAATAAGAATGAGAATGATACCAATAATGACAAGAATGGTAAATATGCTGGGGGGGACAAGCAAGTGAGACGTAAAGTTAAATTCCCTTGCAAGCTATGTAAGGATGATCATCTCACTTACTTGTGCCCTCAGATTGATGAAGCTTCAAGATTCTTAGCACAAGGCCCAGCTGTGCTAACGAACCCTTTACCGAATAACCATAATATGAACTCGAAGTCCCACGACCAGCCCAGTGAGAATGATCCACCAGAGACTAGTGCTCGTGGGTGCATTAACATGGTCCGTGCTGCCAAGGTTGTGACTCGTGTGAAAGATTATAGTTCGTCACAACCCAGCCCAGGCAAAGATCCTGATCCACCAGGAACCCCTTTGCACATTGAGAAACCTGTGGATAAACCTGAGGCTGCACCTTGCATTCCTAAGGGAGTACTTAGGAATGCCCGAGCCACCCAAAATTATTCAGTTGTCGAGGATTTGGGCCATACTCCTTGTGCGATGTCTACATCGGAAGTGCTTCAGAGTTGTCCTTCGCAAAGGAAGGCGTTGCTTTCTACCCTTCGTGTAAATGGAGATGATTCTTCCTCGGTGATCAAATTTGAAACCATGGGACTGAAGCCTCGCTTTCCCTACTATGTGTCCCTTTTGGTGCATGTAGAATGTCTTAATATGATCGTCAAGCGTACTGTGATTGACGAAGGCACTGCGGCTTCTGTGATGTCTTTGTCCTGTTGGAAGGGTCTGGGTTCTCCTGAGCTGTCTAAATCAATGACTATGTTAACTGCTTTTGATGGGAGATATTTTAGGCTGCACGGCATCCTTCCTTGCCTTAAAGTCCATTTGGGGGGGAAGACCGTTGTGATAGAAGTTGAGGTGGTTGATGTGCCCCTTGACTACAATCTCTTGCTGGGTCAGAACTGGATGTATAGTATGCAAGCCGTTTCTTCTTCCTTGTTCCGTGTTGTATGCTTTCCACATAACGGGAAGATTGTAATGATTGATCAAATGACATTCAAGAATTCCCCTGTTACCGCATCTTCGGGAGCTTTGGTCCCGATCGTTGAACACTCTCAGCCGGCAACTGGGAGTGTGGATGTAGGAATGTATCCATCCCTCATGGGAAGCTTTAGTTGTCCTGCACCAGTCCTCATGATAGGATCTTGTTCGGATGAGGCTTCGACATCTACGACCTCAGTGTCCTTTCGCATGTCCCATATGGAAGATCCTTGAATTCTTCCTACATCTAGTACTTCGAGTAAGCCCATCGAGACGAGCGTGTCGTTGCCTGCAACTATGATTGCTTATCAAGCTATTTTCAATAGTGTTGCAGAGCCTTTTTCTTCCTCTTTGCGGATGGAGGAAAAAGACCCCTATGTGCTGCTGGCATGGGAAGTACAGTCTTCTCATGCCCACGACTACCTTGATATGGTTTTCCCTTCAGATGAAGCGATTATCGAGGCTATGTCAGGTGTTGAGCCGCCATGGGAGGAACTTCATCATAGATCATATTTCCTTCCACCGCTTGACCATTTGGAGCATGAGGATTATAGGGAGATTATTAGGCAGATATTTGGTAGTCCTGTGGTTCCATTAAGCTCTCCTAGTCTGATGGCTGATGGAAACATGGCGAACATATCTTCCTCGATTCCTATCAACATCTCTCGCAATCCTGGCAACGTTGAGAATGTCTATATTGGGGCAGAATGTTACCATGCTGAGATTCTCGAATATACTAAGCTATTCAAGGAATTCCATGATATTTTTGCTTGGTATTACGACAAGATTCTAGGTATTGACCCTCGGATTGTCGAACATGAGATTAAGACTTACCCCAATGCTAAGCCTGTTCGACAACGTTTACACGCCGTGAATCCTAGGAAAGCACCCGCCATTAAGGAAGAGATAGAGAAGCTGTTGAAAGTTGGTCTCATCTATCCCATTCCCTTGACAGAGTGGGTTTCAAACCCCATTTCGGTGGATAAGAAGCAGGGAGCGATCTGAATATGTACTGATTTCTGTGATTTGAATCGTGCCTGTCCTAAGGATAACTTCCCTACACCATTTATAGATCATATTTTGGATGAGTGTGTGGGTAGCGAGGTGTTCTCCTTCATGGATGGTTTTCCGGGGTATAATCAGATCCAGATTAAACCTGAGGACAAACACAAGACTACATTTATTTTTCCTTGGGGAATGTTTGCATATCGAAAAATGACTTTCGGCCTTAAAAACGTCGGAGCTACGTTTTAGTGGGCGATGACCTTGATTTTCCACGATCTCAAGTCCATTATCGAAGTATTTTTGGATGATCTCGCTACTCATTCTTGTATGAGAATGCGTCATCCCTATCACTTGAGATTGGTATTCAAAAGATGACGGCACTATTCAGTTAGATTAAATCCTCATAAGTGCATCTTTTGCGTGACGTCAGGTCGTTTGTTAGGATTCATTGTTTCAAAGGAGGGTATAAGAGTCGACCCTTTGAAGGTGGAGGAAATACTTCAGTTGTCTCCCCCGAAGAAAATCCGTCATCTTCAGTGTTTGCAAGGCATGGAAAAATTCTTACGAAGATTAGTTGTCAACTTTGCCAATTTGACTAGAGGCTTCATGTGTCTCTTCAAGAAGGATACTCCCTTTGAATGAGATGAGCGAGCCCAGGAGTCCTTTGATGCACTCAAGCAAGCCCTAGCATCGGCCACAGTGATTAATCCTCCAAATTATAGCCGTGATTTTCTATTATGTGTGGCCGCGTCCTTAGAGACAATTGGTATGGTTTTGGTTCAAGAGGATGAGGAGCTCCAAGAGCATGTTATATATTATCTGAGCCGAAACCTTATTGACGCAGAGATTCATTATTCTCATGTCGAGAAGCTTGCTTTGGCTATAGTACATGCGGTTCAGCGTTTGAGACATTATATTCTCCTTCGCCAGAACTTGGTTGTGGCCCATGTCAATACATTTCATTTCATCCTCACATGAAGGATGATTAGGGGAAAGTATAATAAATGGATTGTAATTCTGCAAGACTTCGATCTCGAGTTTGTTTCGGCAAAATCGAAGAAGTCGTAATTTCCCGAGCGAAGCCGAGGAGTTGGTTTGTGAGGATACGTTTGTCGATGAAAATATATTCTTAATCTCAACGTCTAACCCATGGTATGGAGATATCATAGTATATTTGCAAACACAGAGGACCCCTACTCACCTCATACGAGATGAATGACGACGATTACGTCACATCTCTAAGAAATACCTTATAGTGGACAATACTTTGTACTGCCATGGGGTAGATTCCATTTTATGACATTGTTTAACTCACGAGGGGGCTGAGGTTGTGCTGAATGATTGCCACTGAGGGGCGTGTGGCAGTCATTTATTTGGGCTTTCTACGGCTCAAAATATTTTGAGAGAGGGATATTTCTGGCCGTCGATCTTTAAAGATTGTGTTGATGTGGTCAAGAGGTGTCACCCTTGCCAGGTGTTCACCCATAATATGCGCTCGAATCCCCCCCCTTTACATCCTATTATCACCGTCGGTCCCTTCACTAAGTGGGGGCTCGATATTATGGACTGCAACCCAACTTTGGCTGGGGGGCACCATCATATTATTGTGGCTGTTGATTATTTCATGAAATGGGCTGAGGCAATGCCTACAGTAAAATCCGACGGTGAGACAACCGCTCATTTTGTATTCAACCAAATCATTACTCGGTTCGGGATTCCAAAAGAGCTTGTCACTGACCATGGCTCACACTTTCAGAACTATATGATGGAAGAGTTGGCATCCAAGTTAGGGTATAAGTAAGAGCACTCCTCTTCTTATTACCCCTAAGCGAATGGACAGGTAGAGGTAGTGAATAAATCACTCAAGTCCATTCTCCAACAAACCATTGCACAAAGCAAGATGAATTGGAATATTATGTTATACCCTGCTTTGTGGGCATATCGAACCGCAGTTAAGACTGCCATTGGTTTTTCTCCATATCAGCTTGTACATGGAGTGGATTCGATATTGCCGGTTGAATGCGAGATTCCTTCATTGACGCTAGTTGTGGAACTCTTACCAGACACTTCACCTTTGGAGGAGCGTTTGGTTCACCTTGAGCAACTTGATGAGCAACGTCGAGATGCCTTGGTGGCTCTATAGGTTAATAAACGTTGCGTTAAGGTCCAGTACGATAAATCTGTCCGTCCAAGAGTGTTTAGTGAAGGAGACTTGGTCCTTTTGTGGGATCAATCGAAAGAACCCTTGGGGGCAGGGAAGTTTAATCCTATGTGGCATGGTCCTTACGTGGTCAAGCGTGTATTAGAGAAGGGTGCCTATGAGTTAGTCGATTACAAAAGCACAGCTTTGCCAGAGCCTAGAAATGGGCTCTATCTCAAAAAATACTATGCATGATCTTTAGCCAAGGCTGCTTGTTGTATATTATTTTACAGCTTTGCATAGTTAGGTATTTTTCTTATCGTGATCAGGTTTGTGACTAGTTTCCGTTTCTTTTGGCAGATGTCAATGGAATCTTCCACCTACATAGGATTCGCGGATGGTGCAAGCCATCACACTCAACACTCAGCCTCTGCTGCTTGGGTAATTTATACTCCTATGGTTCAGGTACTGTCTTCAGGAGGTGTATGTCTACGACCATGTTCCAACAATGTTGTTGAATATAGCGTCGTTATTGAGCTTCTACGGGATGCCATTTCGCATGGCGTTCTATCTCTTGAGGTACATCTTGATTCGGAGTTAGTAGTGTCACAGCTCAATGGTTTGTACCAAGTTAGAGATTTGACGTTATTGAAAAGGTTCTTACGTGTGAGATTGTTAGAACGACAATTTGATAGTATAACATATATACACATTCCAAGAAATAATAATCAAGTTGCTGACTCATATGCTAACTACGTGTTAGATTGGAATTTGTTTCATTCATAATAAATTAATCACAAACATTTTTTACACATGTAAATAAATAAACCGATCACCATAAAACTTTTTTATATATAAAAAATGTGGTAATACATAGTGTCATATACAAAAGTGGAGCTTTCAAAGATTCCATCATATAATACACGGTCGTACAAAATGTATACAATCCCAGGTGTCTAATCTTGTGGAGGAGGAGGGTTGTGATCATGGTACGTCACCACGGCTCTAGCTAGCCGTTGAAATAAACGCACCCATGCGCATGGTACACCCACCACCTGTCGCTACATGGCCTCAGGAAAGTCCTCGACTTGCGCCATGGGAACTCTATGAATCAGTCTCACGAAGTTGGTATGAATGCTCTGGAGTGTCCGCTCTGCATCCGTACCCATGATGTCATCTCCTCTTCCCCTCCATCTATGACGTGGGAAGCCCTCTGGTCGCCGTGGTCCCACATCTGCACATGAATGGTAGATGTCACTATGTGTTGTCGCGCAAAAACATGTCTTTTTGATTCCAAATAATCAAGAAAATATAAAAAAATTAAATAACTCAAAAAATTTAAAAAAGAGTGAGAGTCGAGATTCGGTACCTATCTCTCCATATGCCGACCCTGGTGGCAATGGCATGTCCGGATCCCCTCGGAAGTCTATCCCTCCATAAGGATAGTCATCTATGGCAACTATCTGTCGTCGCCACCATGGAAAGAAGTCAGCTGGATATGGGTTGGCCACCCTACCACCCCCCAGTCTACGCATAGCGTCTGCCCAACATCGTTGGGCTAGATCTCAAACCCCATGGAGAGGAATGTCCACTCTAGGGCTCAATCCTGGAACACGCTCAAAGAAAAACATGCTCAAAATGTTGCTGAACCCGAAGTTCTATATCATGCCTGCCTTACACTCACTGAGCTGGTGTTTCATGTTGCTCAGTAGTGTAGTACTCCAGTCATATATGGTTGGTTTCATACACTCCACCGCGTAGAACATCAGTGGCCACGAGGCCTGATGGAGTGATTCTAAGCCTGCTATCCTACCCAGCATCAGTAGTATGGCCTTTAGGCCCAGCACCTGTATAGAATTTGTGGGGACTTGACTCCCCACCTTCTCCATATCTGGGTAGCAGTACATAGCTATGTACTCATCGATAGTAAGCCCACCTCCTAGCCCACCTCGAGAACGAAGGTTCACCACCTCCCCTCGTCTAGATAACCTTGTGATAAAGTATATGTCTTCCACCTCAATGGTGAGAGACATCCCATCAATCCGGAAAGACTCTGAGTCTGGATCCCAATAGTCTACCAGCATCTATAGTAATTTTGGTTTGTCTCTCAAACAACCAAGACACCAGAACTTGTAGAGTCCGCAGCCACGAAGAGCTTGTTGAGCCATTACGTCAGTCCTTACTGCTTCCTCTACTTCACCATGCTCGTGCTCTCTCCACTCTAGCAACATCCTGCAAGAGAAATTGCCAAATTGCCCATTAGTTTCTTAGAAAAACACTTGCGCGGCCTCATACGCGACTGTTTTCCAAACAACCGCGTATGTACGCGGTTTCTAGCCCCTTTTCTGTGTATAGACATCCCTATACGTAGAAAAATATTCAATATCCACGTGGGCCGCAACGCTCATGTAGAGATGGCCTAAAAAACCTCATTTAACCATGAAAATCAACAAAAATTATATCAAAATGCAAGAGGAGAGCATGAGTAGCTACCTAGAAGAAACAGTTGTGAATTCCGCCGGCTGGATCTCCTGGAATTTGCAATTGAAAATCAGAGCTCAAATGGGTAAAAGTTTCAAATGATATATATTTCTTACTATTTATAGAAAAATTTTCAAATATTTGAAAATTTTTACCCCCTTTCCTATAGTTTTGACATTTTCTAACCATTTTGGACCGTTTTTGACATAATTTGTGATGTAGAAGACCTTTTGCAGTACCGTTTTAGCCATTGGATTGACCTGTTCATACTGATCTCAGGTATAATGTCTACACTGGCATATAGGTTAGGTTCACCACCGTTTTCATTTTGCATGACCTTATGACCATGTCACCATGACCTTAGGTACGAACCCACTCTATTATGTCACGGAACCGTCTTGCTGCTTTAGAAGTGACATGATATGAGTGGTAGAGCTTCACTTTACATGGGTACACTATTTAGTGCCTTATTTGCATTTGCTTCCCATGCCGACGTTTTCTCCTTTAGGGTGTGGGAGTCCATTGTATAGTACCGCCATGACATTTCGCAAGAGCCTCATACTCCTCTTGATCTTATGCTGACCTTTTTCCCTCCGGACTCCCCTATGTCAAGTTGTGAATGCATTATCATGAGCTTTTCCTGCCTTATTGAGCTTTATGCCGGCTCCCCTAACATTGTGTTTTAGCCATATAACCCGAGCTTGTCTCATGTCTAACCATGCAGAGCCATTTTTTATATCCTTCGCAGCTTGATTCCCTTTTTACCGGGAGGGGATTTTCCCCCGAGTGTCGATATCCTACACATGTATCCTTGCATTGAGCATAGGTATGTTCCACTGCTTGGAAATAGTTTGTTTGCCCTTATGAAACTCGTCTACTCCTAGTTTTTAACTATAAAGCTAGTTTATTCTTTTTTCAAGCTTTTCAAATAACTGAAAAAGTCCAAAAAAATCAAAAAACCAAAAAGCCGGAAAAGGAAAGATGTTATCTTTGGCAGCTGTCGAGTCATGTCACCTTCGAACAGAGCACTATATATCACATCCATTGGTTGGGTTATAGTTTGACTTTAGGAGCTGTACTCGTTTATTCGAGTTTATCTCCACTGACTGGTTAAGCTTCCAGTCTCTATGGAGCCTCTGTTGATGCCTCCTGTGTCACAGAGATGTCCCAATTTGTATATCGAGTCTATGCTTCCTTCATTCAGTCACCATATGCCATTATTCTCTTGTTCGAAGGAAGTTCAAACCTGTGTCGGCCATTCCTCAGTTATCTTGACTTTGCATGTCTTCCATTCCCTCTACAGTTACTGGTTCGTGCACCTTATGATCGATTCCTTCCACATTATACAGCTTTGCTGAGTACCTTGTGTTGGATGATGGGGGATGCCTTAATTCCCTCCTTCCAGTGGATTTCATCCCATCAACTTCAGATCATTTATTCTGGGATTGGAATCTAGAGTCCTTTTGAGTGCCTTGAGACTTGCAGTCATCAGTGGCAGGTTCTCTCTCCATCGACAGTTTCTTGGGAATACATCAATGTCCCCTGATTGATGGATCCTCTCAAGTGTTCGACCTCAACACATTTATTCACACTTGTTATTTTGCACTCCAGTACCTTGATTCCCATTTTCATTATCGGTGGGTAATCTCGCGTCTGTTAACAGTATACATTAATGACCGGTAATCAGACGATGGACTACTATGTTCGACCTTGACACCTCTATTCGCATAGTAGGACATGTACTCGTAGTGGTTTGTGTAGAAGACTTTCCAGATTGGTGGCATCTCTTATATGCTACCTCCTTGATCGTGCTAGTGTTCATGAGATTTCAGCTCTCATGACTTGATACCAGTATATGTCAGACATTTCCAGCCACTATGGAGATCTTGATCTGTTATATATCTTCAGCCATTATGGAGATCATGATCCTTTGTATATCTTCATCATGGAGATTCTGATCTATGTAT
>LPNX010288609.1:36353-46535 GCA_001517045.1 Pseudotsuga menziesii
TCACTCTAGGTGAATCACACTTTGTATGGACTTCCCCTGTATCGCTGCAGACTCTTTAGCCCCTATGGACCATTTTTTGTCTTTGATGTTTCCTTGATCATCCCTAAAAACATATAAAAAATGATATAAGCGGCTTTTAACCTGATAACCGCGTACATGCGCGGGTTTGAACCCTATAACCACGTACATCGGGATGTGTGCATAATCCAAATCCTTTTGGAGTTTTCCTTGACTTGGATCTGACTCATATGACTCCTGGCCTTCCATATGCCTTGAGATCGAATAGATTCGACCTTTCGTTTTCCCTTTGAAAGCTATATAAGGAACCCCTTAGTACATTGATGGCATATAGAGAGAATTGAAGCAAAGAAACTATAGGCCATTGTTGCCAGAACTTATACTTGAGTCTGCATCCCTTTGTCCCTTGGAGCACTTTTGTGTTCTTCCCAAGCTTGCCTTTTGTTTGTAAGCTTGCTATCGAGAGATGGAGGATTGAGGTGGTGGAGGCCCAAGTGGGGGATTCAATTTCTCCGGTTCGCAGACGTGCCGTCAGAGGTTGTACCTATCTTGTAATCTCTGATTTATATTAATAGAAATATCTTTTCCTATCCAATGATGTGTATTTGATTGAATATTTTATCCATGGGAATATGTCAAATGCTTTTACATTATTGATTATATATGATAGAATAGTTCTAACACCATGATATATAGAATGCTTGTATTGTTTACTTGTTGTTGAGGAAGGGTTATAGCAATTCAAGCTGAAGATTGGAAAGCTCAATGGGGATCTACTTCAACCGTCCGGAATAAGGTACGAGGTCTGATCCTTTAGTGTTAGACATTTTATTTCTATTGCATATTGGAAAAGATTGATTTCTGGAGTCAAGCTGTCTGTTGTGGTACCCCAAGCCATAGGAATTTCTCTCCGTAACACTAACCATCTCTTGTGGTCTCTTATAAAGTAACTTACGCTACCTAACCATCTCTTTTGGTCTCTTATAAAGTAACTTTTTTTTGTATATGAGCATGCCTAGGATTGTAGTCATATGTCGCATATTCTTTATAGACTAATCAAATGAAATAGTCTTTATGGTTTATCATGCACAAATTGCACAAGTTGATGTTAATCAATGGGGAAAATTTAACCCTAATGAGGAAACCATTTTCACTTGGTTGGAAATCATTCTTAGTTTGTTAGTCCTATCTTCATGAAAAGTGGATTGATTGGGGTCTATGTCAATGTATGTCAGTTGCAAAAGAGATTGAATAATTTGAGATCTATGTATTTGAATTTATTTCAATTAATGAAAACCTGGTTGGCTTGATACTTGTAATCCATGTATGTGTCTCTAATTCTATTTCATACAATTATTTCTATGTCTAAAACGTGTGAAACATAGTTTTTAGGTTTGTGGTTATTAGTTCATGAAACCCTAGCTATGTTTTAGTTCAGGTACATATCTTCTAGGTATATGGTCTACTAGTTTCTAGTTGAGTGAGACTAACAAACATAATGATATAAACCTAATGAGTTCATAAACCCTAGTTTGTAGTTCTATGTCTAAATTTGTGAACCCTAGCTTTTAAGTTTGTGGTTTGTAGTTCAAGAAACCCTATCTTTCTTGACATTTTTTCTTATATATTATTTATATGGTCTAAGTTTATTTACGTGTGTATATGGTCCTAGTTTGTATATGTATGTGTAAATTTGTAATCCTTATTTTTTAGGTTTGTGGTTTGCAGTTCATGAAACCCTAGTTTTTTTTCTATTTGTGCATGTAGATTAGGCATATGGTTTAACTATTTCTACATAAGTGAGACTAACATATCACATGATCTCTATTTATGCAAATTTATACTTCATAAAACCCTAGTTTGTAGTTATATGTGTAAATTTATAAACCCTAGTTTTTAGGTTTATGGTGTGTAGTTCGTGAAACCCTAGTTTTTTTTCTATTTTCTCTTGTAGCTTAGGTATATGGTCTAAGTGGTTCTAGATAAGAGATACTAAAATAATACATCATCTCTATGTATGAGAAATTCTTTCAATCCATGAAACCCTAATTGGCTATATACTTGTAATTCATGTATGATTTTTTACTTGTAATTCATACAATTATGTGTGTCTACTTGTAATTCATGAAACTCTAGTTTCTTTGTTTTAGTGTAGCTACATAGCTTCTAGGTATATGGTCTAATGGTTTCTATGTAATGGTATTTCAGGAGACCAACGGAGTTGACAGTTCGTCGATCGAACCTCCGGTTTCCGAGTTATATCGATTTGAAAGTCGCATGAAAATGTTGTGCAGGGACACTTGGCGACTCTCGATCTGGGAGAGAAAAAACAAATGGAGTAGTAAGATTGCATGTCATTGGATCTAGAAAGTGTGTGTGGGCAATTCCAGTATGGGAACACTACCAGGACTAGCACGTTGGAGGTTTTTGCAGAGTTGACCCACCAATACGAGAGTTGCATTTAAGGAAACTGAGCAAAACCCTAGTTTACGAAACCGATTCACAATGAAGTCATCGGGACATGAAAATGTGGTGGAGATGTCCCCTAGAGATAATTTCATGCTAGGAGACCAATGGAGTCATCTGTTTGTCGATCCGACCTCTGCTTTCTGAGATATGTCGAGTTGAAAGTTGCATGAAAATGATGTTCAAGGACAATTGGTGACTTTCGGTTTGGGAGAAAACACAAACGGAGCAAAAAGATTTCATGACGTTGGATCTAGAAAGTGTGTATGGGAAATTTTGATATGGGAACACTACCAAGACTGGCACGGTGGAGGGCTTTGTAGAGTCGACCCACCAATGTGAGAGTTGCATTGAAGGAAACTGAGAAAAACCCTACTTTACGAAACCGATGTACAATGAAGTCACCAGGCCATGAAAACATGGTAAAGAGGTCCCAATAGAGGTAATCAAATTCTAGGAGACCAACAAAGTTGACTATTCATCGATCCGACCTCCTGTTTCTAAGTTATGTCGAGTTGAAAGTCACCTGAAAATGGGGTCCATGCAACCCTGGAAATGAGGCACTTGCCCTACAAAATGTTGTGCCGAGAAGCTGAGGGTTTATTTCCCATGGAGGCCAAGCCAAAAACCACCTACAGGAGTTGACGAAATAAAAAATTACCACTCGGTTCGGTTTTTGGACCCCAACCTTGAATTGGTTAGGCGCCCATGAACGACTTTTGCAGGCCTACTGCAACTCACCATAGAAGGTTGGAAAGGGCTCCGATCGATGAACCGTTAGTTCTATTGGGATTGTGGAATGATTTTATAGCCAGGGTGGCATTCTCCCTGACTCTGCATGTCCCGGGAATGCCTCCAGGCCATATTTTGTAAACTAGGATTTCACCCTAGTGGGGTCCATGTAACCCTTGAAACGATGCACCATCCCTGCAAGAACCTATGCCAGGAAGTTGGGGGTAGTCCTCCCATGGTGGCCATGCCCAAACACACCTGCAGGAGCCAACGGATTCTGAAATATGCGCCCGGTTTGGTTTTTGGACCCCAGCCTTGAATTGGCCCAAGCATCCCTGAATGGTTTTTGCAAGCCTACTGCAACTCACCATAGAAATTTTACAGGGTATTTAATCGATGAAACTTCGATTCCATTGGGATTGTGGAACGAAATTATGGCCAAGGTGGCCTCCCCCCTGACTCTACACATCCTAGGCCAAGCTAGATTATGCAAACCAGGGTTTCGTCTTAGTGGAGTGTAAGCGTAATTACCCAATCTCATTCAATATAGCCATCGACCTAGGTTTAATTTTGTGTGCTCATTCCTAAATCTCTCATAGAGTCCAGTCTATGTCGTGTAAAGGAAGTGTTTGACATGGGGTTCACATTTAGTAGAACCTTTTCTCAGATTTAGCGCATATCTTTGGTTAGATGAAGGTCTGGTATGATCATGCCAGAACTTTTGTACTAAGTCCTTAACAGCATCAATTAGCCTCATATATCGATAAGGAAACCTGCCGACAAAAGCCCAACAATATTTTCCACTTGGATTCTGAAGATTTTCTCTTATAAGAGAGAACTTATTAACATTTTTTCTATTTAATTTAAGTATGTGAGAAGTGTGTGAACGGATGAGACATTGTCATGTGGACTTTCTTACAACTGATTATGATAACACACGATGATCCACAAAAATATATTTAGTACAAGACATATTCCCAATCGCATTAAAAGAAGATTGGATATTTCTAACAATATAATTGTTAGCCTCTAAACTTCTAACCATCTTAATGCCCAGAATTCTCCTAACAATAACTAAACAATTTGACTTTAACAAACATAGTAATAATTGGTATTTACCTGCATCGCCTTTGGATTCAAAATATTCCTTCATTAATTTTCTACACTGACAATCGATAGTGGGTTTGGGAAACCTACCTTCAAGGCCTCACAGACAACTTTCATCCACCTGGATACATCTAGGAATCCTCTTTCTTGCACTAGATAGTCGAGGTAGTGAACGTGGACATGAGCTACAAATCCCAAGGATTCTTTGTTGTGGTGCTTCATTCACATGTTGGTCCATATTGGGAGTGTGCTCAACATGGTTGTGGTCTTCTTGGACAAATTGAAAATTAATCATTTCTCCTATGTCCAACGCTTGATACTGAACATATCTCAATGTACCTATGTCTTCAAGAGCTTCAGCATGGCTCATTGTTGGATTGCTGCACTACTACATTTCGATCCAAAATCCGACGGTTACTTCCGACGGTGCGTGGATTTTTTCTTTTAAACCTACCAAAAATCACAAAGATATATTTTTTTTTGTAAATGTGGCCACACACGTCGATTAAGCGATGGATATGAAAAGGATATTTTCATATCCATCGCTTAATCGATGGCGCGTAAGCCAAGGTCATCAATCAATACAATACATTAGTGTAGAATTCATTTCGTAAGCCATTGACAGAGAAGAGCGTTCGAACAGAAAATGAGCTTCTCAGGCTCCCTGCAATGAAGGGACTGCAATCCCCATTGAGTATGTAGAAGGGTAGCCCTAGTCCTCATTTTAAGATTACTCGCAATAGGAAGAAAAAGTATCAGGAAGAGGATTTGAACAATGAGCTCAATTCTCCTTCTGCTGCCATTGCTGCAGAAAACTGTGACCCCAATTTTAGTGTGAAAATCTCTAATGGGCCTGTGAAAAAATATGGTGGGTCTCTGAAATCTAATCTTTCAGAAGTACCCTCGTTGTCTATTGCTTCTGGAATTCATTCATGCAAGTCTAGGAGATGTGCTGCTAACTACCCAGATTGGGGCTCGGTCAATTTCAAGTCTCAACCTTGCAAATTCCTTGTTGCAAAGAGGCATGATCGGCCTGAGAAGGAGCTCACTGAATGCAAATGCAGTGTAAAGAAGGCAGATGGAGATAAATCTAGAAAATGCGCTTGTGTTGCTTCCAAGGAATTGAGGGCTTCTCAGGAGGAGTTTTGCAAGGAGAATCTGCAGTTAACACCTTCGGATTCCGCAGAAGAAGAAGATACGAGAAGAGGTAATGACTGCAAAACCCAGGTCTCTAATGTGAATTTTGAGATTCCAAACGATGATAAACGTCATGAATTTGAATGCAATGTAGATGGCATATACGGGTTTGCTGAAAAACATGGAGATATGATGTGCATTGAAGAGAGTAAAAATGAGAAAATTCAATATGCTGAAGAGGGCATAAATGGGTTTTGGAAACATGAAAATAAACGATTTGGTGAACAGGGGATGAATGGATTTTGTAGGGAAGAGAGAAATGAGGAGGTTCATTGTGGTGAAGAGGGAAGAAATGGGTATTGTAGTGAAGGGAAATACATAGAATCCCAATATGGTGAAGTAGGTACCTACTTGACTCAGATTGATGGCCTCCCTAATGGCAGTATGCATGAGAAAATCCATTGTTATGAAGATGGTATTAAGGATTTTGATGGGTATGGGAAGTGTTCAATGCCTATTTCAGCAACACCCCGGAATATACCCTCCGCCCCTAGGAGGCTGAGAAATGAACTGCTTGAAGAAGCAATCGGCACCATTCCACAATAGGGAGGAGGAAGAGTGAAGCATTTAGTAAAGGCTTTTGAAAGTTTGTTGTGCCTTCCAGACTCTGAAACTGTGGTGACAGAAGGCTATAGAACTAGGCCATTGGATAGATCCACATATAATTTTCCCGATTGCACTGAAGAGAAATGAAAGGTGAGTGTGAGTAGGGTTGTGAAATGGGCACTTCCTAGAATGCAGGGATAGACCTCAGCTGAGAATCTGGATTGTAATAGTCCGACTAAAGAAAGCTTTGGTGACGTCAAGAGGTCAAATAGTGCTTCATGTCTTGAAAGCTATGCTGATTTCAAGTTCTGTGTTTCTGAAGATACCACACCTTCTGGTGTGAACAGTGATACTCAAAGTGTTTGTTCAGGTGGAAGAAGCGGAAGCAGGTTACTATGTCCATTTCTCTCCTCTATGTTCTCTTCAGTGTTGTCATTGCATTAGCTTATTTACTTTTTGGTGTCAGTCCTTCTCTTTAATATCTGTAAACATAAATCTATTTGTTTGTTTTAACTGTGCAGTTTCGGCAGCAGAAGAAGAGGCACCAAAGGGGTATTGTGATTTCTCCTCTTCCATACCATTTATGTTACCATGTTTGTGTGTCTGTGCATGTATTCCAGTATCCATGGGTGCAGTCACGCCAGCGTTAATGCACTAGATCCTGTCAGAACTCTTCATTTAAGAGGCCTTGGGATAGTGTAGTATTATAAATTCCCTAAGTGATCATAAAATATATGTTTGTGGGTGAGGGGCCGAACTTAAGAGATCGTTGGCACTAAAGTTATTTTAATATAAAAGTATGAAAAACCACTGGGTTTGCATGATTTGTCCTAAAATTTACCCAATCCTTGGCATTATGCAATGTTACCTTGGCACAGTCTCCTTCCATGACTCATAATCTTACTATTTGTGTCTCAGTTCGTCTGAAGATGTGAACATGATGTGGCCTCTGACAATCGTAACATTGTGCTTCTTTTCAGAGCTTGGACTCCAGTGGACATGGATCTCTATGGAGAAACGGTATGCAGCAATGGAAGAAGCAACTTAAGGTCACCGCTGCACAACCTTTCAAGCTCCAAACGGAGGTAAAATGCAAACACAAAGCTCTGCAAACATAAAGCATGTAGCTTTATGTTTTGTTACTTTATCACTCCCTTTTTAAAAACATTCACATTTATTTTTAATTGCAGGGGAGATCAGTACTTTCCTCCCCTTTCATTCTAACCCCATCCGTGGTTTCGAACTTGCTTGACTTACCTTATAATTGTTTGTTTGATTTCCTTGTAAGGCTCCTTAGAACTAGATTTACACATTTGATCTGTTTCTTACTGTAAACAGTTGGACATATCGTAATTCCTGTCTTTGACTAACAACTGTTTTATTCCTTTTGTTACTTATTTGACACAATCTTTATCATTGATCCTGACCTTAATCTAAATATATGCTTTACTCACAGCATGCATCACATTATATAAGGTAATGTGAAAGGAACTACAGTAAGCTCTGAGTCACCCAGTTAAATTGACCATTCCCATGGAATTGGGTTGATTGTTGCATGTGTGTGTCCTAATTTAATAGGGATGAGAAAGAATCTCTTAAACACCTATGCTAATAACTAGATCACAATCTAGCAATGTTTGAATTTAATGGTATTTAGTAGTGTGCATGTTCCATACTCTTACTCATAGCCTGTAATGCATGCTCTGCATCCTTGCTGATAATCTTGTTATTGATTTCTCTTTGCCTGGAAAAAAAAATGCATTTACCTTTCCATCTCAGAATTTTACCAAAAGGCAATAAATTTCCATGATGCTCTAACAACTTGCAGCAACTTGCTGAATCTGAAATCTCCCACATAGGAGATAGTGCAATTTGCAGTCATCTCAACTCCCATTGCCTTTCTCTTCAAATTCCCGAGTTTTTCCTGAATGAAATGATAGTATTTTTAACAATTTTGTAGCGTTTTTCGAGTTTTTGCAAAGTCTAAGTCATACTCTTACTCTTCAGAATGATTGAGTTGTTCACCAATTAGAGTTTTGTAACCATGAACCAATCCCATAATCAACATCAGGTTTTTATTTCTTTTCCCAATTCCATGACTACAGAGATGGTTTGTAACTATAATCACATGGAAAAAACTGGGTAGAAACTCTATAGAAATCATTCTGCCCATTTCCATGACTACAAAGATGGTTTGTAACCATAATGGCATGGAAAATGTTTATGTAGAAACTATATGAAAATCATATATCATATGAAACTTCTAAAAAAACTTCAATCACCATTGTCTTGGTCTTCATTTATCACAACCACAATGAATCACATCACATATAAGCAACTATGCACATAAATGTATGTTAACTATTTAAAGATTAATATTTAATAAATGTGTGCATGTGTATCATCTTATTTAGTAAAATACTAAAATAAGAAAGCACAAGCATAAACTAACAACCAAGTCCGGGTGGTTCAGATACAGGTACAGGTGCAGGTTCAGATGGCTTGGCCTTGGGAGTCTTCTGTGTTGAGAGGAATAGTGGTCTTAGGTCCAAGATTTGGCCCCTGTCACTTTTGTGCCCAGGGGAGATGACAAAAGGTATCGTTGACCCCTTCAAATCTTGAAATGATGACTTAGGAATGGAGCATCCTTCCTTCTTTTAGGGTACTGTAGAGCACTCTATTATTATTTTATTCTAGAGTTGTAAAGAAAGCCTGTAAAAAGAGACCTCACATTCAATTGCAACTCCTGAGATCATTGTGGAAAAATCCCCTAGACTCTTGTTTTTGGGGCTGAAGATAAATCTGCATGTGTGAAGCTTGTTTCTGGAAATATCCAGGGCTTGTTTGCATCCAAAGTCATCATCATTTCGTTACAGGATTTTTCTTCTTGGCTGGGCATCATATGATACAGTTATAGTGGGTAATGTTAGCTGTTGAAGTGCTGAAAGAGAGCTCTATGGGCCTTCTTCCTAGCTGTTTATGATATCAAATTGCAGAAGTATCTATTCAGAGCTGGTTATTCAATAGAATGTTTTTCATTGTTGCTGCTTATGTCTTATATGATATAATAAATGCACTTGAATGATTGATAGTTGTGTTGGTGAGTCATTCTGAACATCTATATTTGGTTGTAAAAGCAATTTCCAGATACCAGCAAGAATGGCTGTTTGATGTATGTTATCTGGTTTAATATCCTTCATAATCAACTTTCTATCTCATAAATAAGTTTGCAATCTACACTCTAAGGATAAGGTACTGATATACTTAAATTCACCATCACATGCCACATGCCCTCATTATATGAAAGGTGAACCATCAAAGACCCATATGAAGGATGCCAACATGTTGAATTATGCCTCCAAAGTTGGTAATTCGGAAAGCGTGAACTGCCCAATCCAGGTAGTGTGCATGTTCTGTCTTGCGTAAAGGAAACCCTTCCCTAAGTGCTGGTTCATCAATTTGGATGATCTGGAATCAAGGATAGAACAGCTTCATAAAAAGACAAGATAAATGGATATGAAAATAAAGTAAAAAAGTAATATAAGATATTGAATTAAACACAACCAATTGTGAAGACTTACTTGAATACCAGCTGCCTCAAGGTCTTCCACCTCTTCCTTGATTGCCAAAGCAATTTGCATGCATGTTTCAGACCTAAAATACAGTTTCTTAGTGGTTTCAGTTATACAAAGAAAGCAGAAAAATAATGCAAGAAATATGTAGACGATTTCAGCCCAACTAGCCACTGTTATTAAAAATTATTGTCATTACCTGGGCTGATCATTTCTTACAAAGGACCAATTCAAAATTGTGATAGGTCCAGTAAGCATTCCTTTCATGGGACGATCAGTCAAGCTCTGGGAATGCTTTGACCAAAAGACAGTGATAGGGTTGGGGCCATTGACTGTGAATGCAAATCCCTGAAGCTTCTCTCCAAAGTATTCCACCATGTCATTTCTCTGCAACATGTGATAGACAACTCATTAGACTTCTTTCACGACATGGAAAGATATTGCATAGATATCAACTGTGGAGTACTTTACCTCAGGCTCTCCATGTACAAGGACATCAAGATCAAGCTCTTCTTGCAACTTGATCACTTTGGCAATTTCCTCT
>LPNX010288609.1:57659-72750 GCA_001517045.1 Pseudotsuga menziesii
CAACGCAAACATATTCATTATTTTTTAGGAAAAAAATATTATACCAACCTTAGAAGAACCTTGTTTTTTGGGAATATATACCAACCTTAAAAGTTATATATTCTGGAAGGTAATCTGATTATCCATGTTTAATATTTTTACTCCATATTCCAAAAAGTTGTGTAGGTACCTCTAATATTTCATTTTGACGTTCAGATTTCGGTTTTTCCAGAAGTCCATTGCAACGAACGCGTCATAAGTGACCAACATTAGCTTGCACCATCCCTTATAAGTTAGATATTTTAATGCCTAAAAGAATGGTATTTAATTAATAAATGAGTATTGAATTTTTAATTATAATTATATATTGATGTCTAAGGAATGCTCATTGAATTTGAAAAGAATGATAATTAGTTAATAAATAAAGTATTAAACAAAGATAATTTTATGGTTGTTTTGAATGAATGTGGCTTTATATTGAGTGTGGATTGGAATGAAAAGTAAATGAACCTTAACATAGTAATGGGATGGAGTATGGTTGAAGCACTAAATAGAAGAATAAGATCGTTAAGGTTTAATACAAGGTGAATGGAGAAAAAGGATAAAGGAAAATGTGCATGATGTGGGGATGAAAGGATATTTGTAAAAATAGTAGAGGAGGTGTATTTTTCATTGATATGAAAAATACTTTGCACTAGTTAGACTGTTTGTACTCGGGTTTTGGAAAAAAAGGTCTAAGAAATGTTAACACAAAAAATTTCTCACTGTGCTATATATGGTGTAAAACACATACATACATCATTTTCCTACCATTTTTCATTTCCTTTGACCTACAGAACTATGGTTTACCTTCATTCTCTGTCAAAAAAGGCCAAAAAAAACCCACCAAAAGGCCAAAAATACCACAAAAGAGTTAAAAAACTCACAAAAGGGGCTAAAAAACCCCCCAAAAGGGATAAAACCACAAAAAGGGCTTAAAACCCCACAAAAGGGATTAAAACCCGAAGTAGGGTCCAAAACCCTAATAAAGACAAAAGAACAAGAAAAAACTATAAAATAGTGTGGAGGTCTCCATCACAAGATTCACTTATTCCTTTTTCCATTTTTCTATTCATGAGTACAGTGAGAAACCATCATTATCAAAGTACTCACATCATTTTGCTAATCATTCCATAGCCCCACCATCTCCCAGCTGATACGTAGAGGCATCCTCCGCACTAACCAACCTTTGGAGAGGTGGCCCATTTCCAAGTTTGGCCAAGGTGGCCCATTTTCAAGAAAACAAGAAGGTATACTTGTCATATTATTATTTATTTATTTTAATCGTAGATGCTTATATATTTTGTCTTAATAATATCATTGTTTATTGTATATTTTCCATTACGAACTCTACCCTTCTGTCCCATAGACAAAAGGGAGGTTCTTTGGCACGTAGCAAGGGTGAAAACCCCTGCTACAGTTTTGTCGACCATACCGGGTCGATCATTCTCGATCATCTTGTTTTGCTGGTGTTTATTTTATTTTAATTCTCAATCGTCACTGATCAGACTCCAAACCTGGATGACACCAGTTCCTACCCTTGTCGGCCTATGCAAAGTTGTTTTTTTATTTTTCCCAGTTTCGGTCGGCGTCATGCCTTTCGGGCCGAAACCCACAACCTAGTCATTCCTTCTAGGCTGAAACCCACGACCCAAATCATGACTTTACCCCCATAAAGTGAGAATTTCCTCCCAGGGAAAAGTCGCGCATGTTTTTGCAGCCAGAAGCGACCTAGTTGCCTCTATTTGGCCTGTTTGAGTGACCCAGTCGTGGATCTCCAGGAGTTAGAAGCAACCTATCTATTTCTGAGCCTAAACGAGTCTGTTTTTTTTGTTTGAATGACCTAGTCGCGACTATTGACCTGTCAAATGCAACCTGTCTATTTCTAAGTTGTTTTCTGTAGTTTACATTTTTGTATTGCATTTTTAAAGTTGGAAATTAACCCACTTATTTCACCCCTCCTCCTCTACTCGGTCATCACCCTCCGGGGTCTTCTAAGATACGAACAGGGGTTAAGTAATTTTAGTAATAAGAATCCACTTTACTATTGTTCTCCTCGATTAAAAACAAGTGACTTTGGAGGCTACGGGAATTGGTAGACCGTTGGGGGTCTCACGGCGTTCGTTTCCTCCTCATTGAGCACCGAGCACTTGGGGTTTGACTAGTGGATTTATGGGTGGACTTGTTTCCACTTTGTTGAGATCCCATTAATTCCTCTTTGATAGGAAGGATACAAATTTGGGGTAGTCAAACTACTGGTTTTCAAACATAACACTCAGTCACATATTTTCAGACCCTTGTTTGTCTTCCATGTTGTTTCGATTTGCTTTTATCTTTTAGACCTGGTTTGGTATAGCCCTTTGCTTGTTTATTGCAGGAAATCCATTGTTTGTTTCATATTTGAAAGTAAAAGTAAAAATTTCATATACAAGTGCACACATAATAACATCAATATTCAAACAAAACTCGGCTCATGACCCCGAGCGAAACCTTAAAAGCAACCAAATTTACTTAATAATATTTGGTTTGGGACATAAGTCTCATCCAAAACAATTGTGGGAAGTACTTGGGATATGCCCTAAAACTCATTGTGAGGAGTACCACAAGAACACCAAAGTAGCTGGCCAACAAGAGTACCTTCCAAGCGAAACGGGAAACGACCCCCACTGGATTGACTAGATACCCGCCTGTGAGGAAAAAACCAAAGCGTTGTCTTAAGAAATTCTTGGTGGTTGAGTGAATCCTTTTGATCCAATAGGAATCTGATTTAAAACGGGGTCCAAAATTAATTACCAGTTACTACAATAAAGCCACCATTACTTCACTACGATATTCCTCTCGACTTAGGGGGCACTCCACTCAGTTTGGTTCTCTAGAACTCCACCCTCGAGGCCCTTTTCGACAACCCTCATCGCCTTCGGAAGGACACACTACCTATGATTCATTTTTCGATTCCTACCAATATGAGCCCAATCTATTTACTTCTCTGTTTATCCCAATGGATGTCATGCATCTTAATCCATTCCAAGGAGGGATTGTCGGTAGAGGACCCACTTCCTCGCCACCCATTTTTACTCTTATCACTGCCAGTGGTCCCAGCACCACTGTGCATGCCGCAGTCGGTGTGCTACCCACTAGTAGTGGCTACACACCAGATATCACAGTTCCTACTGTTCCACCTTACATAACTGGCGGAAGTGGCCCTTCCATGATCATTCTAATTATCCCTTCTATGGGAAGTCAACCTCACATACCCCCAACCATGCATGGACTTCATACTCCTACAAACTCTGGCGGCATTGTCGGCCCATATCAAGCCAACCTCGAGTCTAACTTACCATTTATGGCTCGTCTTAACTTTCCCAACTTGGCTAGACTAACAAATGACCCAATCAGTCACCAATCTCATTGGCCTCACATGCAAACCAAGCTACTGTTAGAAATCCCAAAGTTTGAGGCAAAGGCAGGCAAGGAACCCCAAAACCACATCATTCTGTTCCATCTATGGTGTTCATCAAACAACATTGTGGATGACTCCATCAGACCAAGTCTATTACAATGCACACTTATTGGTCTTGCTGCAAAATGGTACATTGAGCTGCCACCTACCTCTTACCCTGATTTTTTATCCCTTTCCTTTATGTTCCTCCAGTACTTTCAACTACCTGTTTGCTATGTTGAGGGAGTGGAAATCCTCCTATCATGCCACCAAAACATGACTAATCACATCATCGACCACATCCATGAGTGGCGATGGCATCGTATCCTTTGCAAAATCCAACTGGATGACAGGATCTTCCTCGACTGGTTTCTAAAACCCTTTCTCCCACATATAGCCAAGAACATCGCCTCTGAGTGGCCCCAAACTAAGGAGGAGGCCATATTGAGTCCCAACGGTTCCATCTAATTTATGCCCTGACTGGGTATCTATATAGCATCATACAGGATGCTACTCGTGCCAGCACCTCCCACTGGGATATGCCAGGGGAATCCATGCTTCGGATGGTATCATTGGATCGGTCTCGCAACACCCTCAGTATTAAGTGACACCCCCTATGTTTCCACTGCACATAGGAGACACTAATAATGTTGTGCACTGAAACCATATACCTAATTACTCACAGATTACGGCTCAGTCTGGAGACACATCTTCCTGTGCACACCTTGTGCCAAGCCAGTGCATGTTGTTCATGAATAAACACCTTATAACTGAAGGTCTGGGGTTACCAACGTACTCTTAAAAATTGTAGAAAATTAGCTTTAAAGTACAAAAAGTAAATAAGAAGATAGGGTAGACTCACCCGATTTATGACGGTTGATCCAAGATTTGTCTTCTCCCACTCTGCTTCTCCTCCAAAGCTTTTAGGGATGTTTCTCCTTCACCTGCAAAGAGAAAATCCTCCAAGTGCAAAATTATACATGTATATATGACAAGTTAGATAAATAGTATATAGAGTGCTTAACCATAAATATTCATCAAACCATGATACATGAAAGATATTCAACACACATTTGGAATAAGGATTCTCTTTATTAACAATAGTGAATGAGTTAAGGTTACAACCCAACACCTGAAACAAGGACTCCTCTGCAACCAAAGGATTCTGAGTTCTGCTTCTCCAAATACTTCTGAATAGATACCACCAGCATAACTTTTCTCTCCAAGTATGATTGATTAATGCCCTCCCCAAGGCCTTTATTTATAATTAGTGAAATAAGGTAGTTTTGAATGTTGAGGAGGTTGAGACAGTTAATATAGTTATTGTTTAGGGATTAACAAATCTCAATTAATCACGATTTATTATTTTTAATGTCAAAGGAAGGCATACGTGAGTATTGATACTGGCAACCCATGTATGACACGCGAGTTGCTATAAGGGAAACCCACGTACAAATCTGTACACGGGTTGGAATGACAAATACTCGCGTACGATATGCGACACGCTGTAGGAAAAGTCACATATGTACGCGGGTTGCTTATAGGCAAAATCGCGTACAACAATTGACATATGAAAAGGTAAAAATGGCAAGCTAGATGGATAATGAATGTATTTCATAACATGCCCATCTATATTGTTTTAGGAAACCTTCAATCCATAAATGTCCTTTTGTGTGCCAACATAGGAAATGTCGGCACTCATACGGAGAAGTGCCATTTGGGTTGATAACATATGCCCCCTAATGTGTGAGGTTAGAGGGAAGTGATGGCTGAAATACATTATAATCTTTATCTTTGGAGAACTTAGAAATCCAATGGAGCAGAGGTAGTACCTGAAACAAATACATAAGAATGTCATATACAAAGTCATATCTGAGGATGTTATG
This sequence comes from Pseudotsuga menziesii, assembly GCA_001517045.1. Lineage (NCBI taxonomy): Eukaryota > Viridiplantae > Streptophyta > Pinopsida > Pinales > Pinaceae > Pseudotsuga > Pseudotsuga menziesii. Next base: position 63,003 of record LPNX010288609.1, read on the forward strand.
TTCAATATACTGGAACACTAGATCCTTTACAATATTTGAGTACATCATATGATACGGGTACAAGACCACATATATTAAAAAGGTGGATCGAAGCCACAATGTACAATAATGATGAGTCTTCAAAGATCTAGAAGTTGTGTACATAAATGGAACATAATCTTGTGCAACTTAGTCCATATATGAGGAACTAAGTTATTCATAAGCAATCCCAAAGAACCAGTACAATCTAAGCCATGTGAATAAATATAGGTTGAAGTCGAACATGGAACGGATTCAACAGTTTGTCAATCAATAGGTGATAATCGACAATTGAAGCAAAGGAATTCACCAATGATGGAAGTGAATCCTGAGGTACTATCGTCAAAACTCTAGGTCTTCTTCGTCGGGAAGTACTGAAGCGGAACCATACTGTGATAAATAAGGCAATGGATCCTCCAACAGATCACAAGAGTGACAAGGAACTGGGAAAAGGAAGGGAGACACAAGAGATAACAGATATAACAATGATGGGATCAAGATAGAAATCAAACATTGAGTTGAGTCCTTGAACAGTGAGCACGACACATAGATGACCCAAGGCAGCTTTTAAATTTTTAGATAGAACAAATAGACTTATCTGTCATGTAGGAGACATAATCAGATTCCCCAGGTATAACGAACAAGAGGAGGAGTAATAAACTCGAAGTAATAGCTGGACTTAAAGTGAACACTGAGACATGGGTATCGGAAAAAACAGAGAGTGCTATGTTCAAGGATGACATGCTGCCACTAACTAAAAACAAGAGAAAACTTATTCCTTACATTCCCTGTTAAATTTTAACGAGTCCAGGAAAGTCAACTCGGATCTCTCTTCATTTTTTAACAAGCTTGAAGAGAAGAGAAAATAATGCTTGATAGTATCACTGATTCGTGGATTTAATGAGCTTAAACTAGTACATGCTCAGCTGGTGTTTTCACATTTAGAGAGTCTGAAAACTCCAAATAAGACTCCAGGGGGGTCCTTTTTCATCCAATTTAGTCTCCTGAGGCCGAAAAAGTATAAAACATACCATAGAAGAACTCTCTTAACTTCCATAGAAGAAAAGGTGAGCCTTTTTCATACTTAGTCAGGGAGGTCCAAAAAAGGTTAAATTACCACCTACCCAATGCTCCTTCAAGAACAGCATAAATAGCTTGAGTTTTACGAGTGTGAAAGAAAGCAAGATCACTCAGAAAGATCCATTTGAGTACGAGAAATGGGGCTTACAACAATAAACTCGTTGCTTTGTTCTTTAGTGTTTAACGAGCATGACAAAGACCCAAAGTACACTCGAATTTTTTTTCATGTTTAGGTCCTGAGCACGAAAAAGAGAAAACTAAGCTCATACCGGGAGTTCCTTTTCCACAGATTTAGTCCCTCAGGTCCAAAAAAGTGATAAACCTATGCCTGAGAGTACTCTTCTCAATTCAAATAGAAAAGAGAGGGATCCTTTCTCGTATTATTCCACATGGTCTGAGAAAGAGATAACCTACCACCAATGCGGATGCCCATTCACATATTCTTAACGAGCTTGAACAGACAAGTTAATTCAGCAGTCAAGTCTGTTTTTAAGGAATCATACCTCGGCCTAAAGAAACTCCATAAGGGCGGGGATTCCTATAAAGGGATAGCTTGTAAAAAGAGACCCAAAAGAGGCTCTATTTGGCGTGAAAAATAGCTAAGAGGATACCCCTATACCTGAAACAACTGCAGCATGAGTATCAAAAGACAACGGAGGTTTCAAATGAGGATACTCATGAAAGGAAGGTCCTATCCATGGAAGAACAATGGTAAACACAAGGAACTAATGGTTTAAAATACCATAGTCCGTGGAAAAATGTTGATTGCTAAGTTTAACGTGGATTAAGTATAGATGCAAAAATGCATTGGAAATGTCAAAAACCACCCTATAGGAGCAAAAACACTTTGTAATGATGAAAAACCTGTTATAAGGCCAAAAGAGATATGGTATTAGTTAAATATATTTCGAACTATAGGAAAAAACCCACTTTTAGAAATATAATTTCTATAAATAGTTCAAAAATTAAAACAAAACTCACCATTTTGATTTTTAGCCATAAGAAGCAAGTTTTTACCTCTACCTTCATTCGATCGATGTGGACAATCCAGTGGATGAAATCCGATTCCGCAAGTTGCAGGTAAGACTACACCCCAAGCTCTTCAATTTGATCCTAACAATTTTCAATTTTGAGTCCCAATTTCATATTTTTAAGCATCCTAAAGCATGTCATGTTGTGTACGCGGGTTCACTATGTTGAAACTCGCGTACACGCATTCTGTACACGGGTTGCCCTTAGGGATAGTCATGTGTACTGTGTGAAGGATAAAAATCTAAATTGAGGAAAAAAATTTGAAATTTTATATGATATTGATGATTCATAATGATTGTTTTTCTAGGTGTGAATATGGTGTTGGAATGGAGGGAACGGGAGCATGAGGATATGGACCAAGAAGCACTCCAAAGTGCACCCACCATACATGCTTTATGAACGAGTGGGTTATTAAAATTCTTTTGCACATCACCAATGTGGGCCAATGTCCGTTTGTTGGAGTTCATGATAAACTATTGGGACCATGATTTAGGGATGTTTGACCTACAGGGTGAAACTTTGGAAATTACTTCCGAGGGCATATATTTTATTGCCGGCCTGTCACGACGAGGAGCACCGGTCAACTTAGAGGGTACTGGCAGTGGCGGTGATCCTTTAAGTGTCCAGAACTACATTGATGTGTACTGCACACCTGGTACCCAGAAAAGAGGGAGCTGCATCCCTATTGCACATATATGTGATCTTACACTATAGGTACTGACCAACACCATATTGAGGATTGCGTGATCCTCTTCATTACATCTAGCTACACAAAACCAAATGACGTTGGAAGTGGATTGTATGCAGGATGCCCTATATTATTGGTGTTCAGGAGTTGTCCCAATCATGAGAAAACAACTCTCTGATTGCAAGAGAGGAAGGCAGAAGAATTTCGGGTATTCTAGCATATTGGTTTCCTTCTTCTTCTTCAAGAGTACCAGGGTTGAGCCCTGCCATACCCCTACCAGTCCGATCTCCACGTCATCCTAAGTTAAGCAAGTGGGGAAAAATCTTCCTCCGTCAAGGAGGAGGAGGCTCAGTGCAGAGTGTGTACGATGATGACTTCTACTTCTGGTGGGAGTGGCAGCTACCGACACTAGAGCAGTTTCCGTATGCTAGAATGGATTTTCGAGGTGATCCAAACCTTGTCCTCCCTCTAGGAAGAGCATGGGGAGAGCTAGGTAATTTTTTAATATTAAAATTTTTGAAAATTTTTATGAATTTTAAATTATAGATATATACATATGTATAAAAGTCCTAATCCTATAAACATGTCAAAATGCAGATATTGGATCGGTCTGCCCTAAGGGGCATCCATGTATGTTTTTTTTTCCTGTCTTAGGTGAAGACCCGGGACTTATTAGGGTTCTGGAGGGGAAGTTGGCCAGGCTTACCTAGAGAGTTCCCACTTTGCGGATAGAGCATATCCCGGCTGTCATGCACGAGTTTGTGGTTCGAGTTCCACCTGTCTGGTTATGCCTTTTGAGGCAGGTGGCCAGAGCATTTCTTGTGTACATAGATGTTGTGGAGGCTGCTGAAGCCGAAGAGGCTGAGGAAGCCAGATTGCAGAGAGACCATGGGGACCAAGGTGGTCCAAGTGACCAGGGTGGTCATGCTTAGATCTAGGACATTTTGATGGACTGCGATCCACATTTTGTATATTTTTTGTGTATTATACAGTTATGACTGGATCTAAGGATCAAACTTGACCTATCTATAGACAGAGACTCTCTCTCTCTCTCTCTCTCTCTCTCTCTCTCTCTCACACACACACACACACACACACACACACACATATATATATATATTGTTGTTGGTTTATTTATAAGTGTTTTTTATGTGCATGCTGTATATTTTTATGAAATGTGTGTTAGATGCCAATATAAAATGTAATTATCATATAACACATATTTCATTAAATTTGGAAATATTCTATTACAAGGACTTCATCCACATTGAGTTTTTTTGTAAATCTCTAAATACATATTCTATTAAATCTAGAAAAATCAACTCAAAGAACTATTCCATTAAATTTGGAATAATTAATCCAATGAAGTATTTTCTCAATCAATATTTTTTTTTATTTCAAGTAAAACTTTAGTATTCAACCATTCAAAAGGAAATATTACATCTCAAATAGAACTAGTCTAGGAAATATTACATCTCAATTAGAACTAGATGGGTTGGACATAAATCCTGATGAGTCTATGAATATTAATAATTTTGTAGATGTTAAAATATTTGAGACAATGAGATATATTATGTGGGAATAATCCAAATTGAATGAATTTGCACACATAATTTTATACTATAATACTCTAAGACATGCTCTATACTATATTTGAGGTGACCAAAGTACTAAAAAGATTTATATTATAAAACACCATGTTTGATTATTGCTTTCATGAAGAGGAGAAAATGACAAAAATTTTGAATATATTGAATTAGAGATTGATGTTGAAACACATTTTTAATGAATTTTAGTCAAACTTTGTATGTCCTCGTGTTCTTTGATTACTAATGATTCAAAGTAACTACAAATAAGTTATTTAAGATATTGATTTTCAAGATTAAGTGTGTATCCAAAGTCACTCATCTATGACAAATGATTCTCCCATTTACCATGATTAATCGAGGAAACTATTTCTTCAATTATAATTTTATCATTACTTATTCTAAAACTTTAGTAGTCAAACATTCAAAAGAAAACATTGTCTCAATTAGAAGTAGAACATGGGTACTGGCCATAAATAATGACGTATGTATGAATATCCATAATTTATTAAATGTTAAGAACGGTGAGACATTGAGATATATTGAAAAGAAATAATCCAAAAAAATTGCAAAAAACTTAATTTTGACATGCTATGTTGCAAGAGGTTTTCTATCTAATATATTCGAGGAAACCAAAAAAACTGAAGTCATTCATGTATGACCCATATTCTCCCAAATTTAGCATGAATATTCTACTTAACATGGATTATCAAGAAATTCTAAAAATTTAAAAAACAAAATGCATCATAGTAGTTTATATGTAGTTTTATTTCAAAATGTATTTATCACATTTATGCACTCATATTCATGCATATAATTAACTAAAATACAATTAAATAACTTTGTGGCTTGTTGACAGATATGGTATGATTTCAATTTATTTTAAAAATACGAATTTGTAAAAATTTATCATTGGACAATGAATTCAAATGCCTTTATAGTTCGAAAAATTCAAAAACTTAACCCATCTATGTATTTCCTCTAATGATATTGAACAATCCACTTAAAACTGATTATGAATTAAATTATTTTTAAGTAATACAAATTTATTTGCAATGCAATTTTATTTTAACATTACATCCCTCAACACTCATTATGAATTAAATTATTTTTAAGAAATAGAAATTTATTTGCAATGCAATTTTATTTTAACATTACATCCCTCATTTATAGATTCATATTAATGCATATTATAGGCAATTCAAAGTCATTATGCCATATTTTTTTAAAATATGTTATACTTATGATTATAAATAGTAATTGATTTAAGTATACAATTTTATGGAAAGTTTTCGAATGAGAAACCAAATATATTAAATAGTTCAAAAAGTTCAATTGAATCAACTATGATCCATTTCGTATTAATTTAACATGAATAGTCCACTTAGCATTTACTTTCAATTAAATGATTCTAATTTTTTTTGGTAAGAATTGCATCATTTTTTCAAAATTTAAATTTCACTTTTATACACGAGTATTAATGTGTATTATAAGTAATTAAAAATCAACAAATAGCATGTGTTATATTTTATTCACCATGCAATGTTATTAGAAGGAAATATAACCCGAGTTAGATTTCCTTATCAGTGTAATGTATATGATGACAATGTGGTTTTGTTACATGGAAAGCTAACGTTTGTAAGTTAACATGCATTGGCTTTCGTTCACCCTGCAATGTTGTTATCAGGAAAGCTAACTCGAGTTAGATTTCCTTCATGGTGCTATGTATTTGATGACAATCTGGATATGTTAGATGAAAAACTAACATATGAAAGCTAACTCGCGATGCAATGTAATTATGTTTGTGTTAGATGGAAAGTTAGGAAAGCTAGCATCTCTACCTTTTAGCTTTCCTACAGTCAAAGTTACAAGAATATAATCTAGAGGTGGCTTTCATTCAGTGTGCAATGTTCTTGAATTTTTTTGTTTATTTTCAGAAACAATGGAGTCTAATTCCATATAATTTCAAAGAAATCAAGTAAAATGAAAATTTATTTACAACAAAATTTTATTTCAAAATCACATCTGTCATTTATAAATTCATATGAATGCATATTATAGGAAACTAAAAATCATTAAGTCAATGATTATGATCGCGGTTACAAAAATTAATTTATTGAAGTATATAAATTTAGGAGAAGTTTTGGATTGAGAAATCAAATATCTTAAATAGTTCAAAAGGTTTAACTAAATCACCTATGACCCATTTCATATTAATTTAACATGAATATACCACTTAGCATTTTTTATCAAGTAAATGATTCTAATCTTTTTGGTAAGAATTGCATCATTATTTTAAACTTTAAATTTCATTTTATACACAAGTAGTAATGCACATAAGTAAATAAATATGAAAGCCAATGAAAAATCAATTTTAAACAACAACAAAAATCTATATTAATATAACTATAAATTCCCATATATTTTAGAAAATATATAAACACTAAAAAGTATGTCCAAGTTGTATTGAAAAATCAGATTGTTTTTTGTGATCAAATTTCTGAAAAAAAATCATCATCTATTACAATGAAGTTGATGTTCTATTGAACATTCTAATGTACTCACGTTTCCCTTTGATATGATGAAGTGTCTTAAGAAAGGGTAATAAAACTTGCATTAGCCAAGTATCGTGCTCTTCTCCTGTATAGGCCTTTATCAAGATATGGTTTGACTGATATCCAACAAGTTGAGAAGTAGGACTTGATGTATCTATTAGCAATACATTTGATTCTCCATATTTATCTCCATACTGGGACCACACGTCGCTCAACCTTTTCTCATAATATTGTATTGTACCCCCTGCTTTGATTTTTTTTTGCAAATGACAATGGGACCTATCCCATGTGAATTCAAAGTCTCTTATATCAATATCTGATTTTCAAGTACATGTTGAATGTACTTATATGTGCCATTTAATGTCCATATTGCAACATCATAATTATTTAAGCAGTATTTTAATAATTCTGACTGAAAAGGCCTTAAAAAATAGGACTTATCACCAAATTCCCAATCTGGTATTCTTTGAGTAGGACAATTTGGTTCATCTCTAGTATATGATGCGAAGAGCATTCCTTCCATTTCAAAGATCAACAACATCTTTCGACTGTAATTCCCATCTGTGTTGCAACCACAAACATCATTGACATTAACATAGCTTCATTTCATTACTTAAAGACATCAAAACATAATATTTAAAATTATATTAAAAATTCTTGTAATTCCTATCTATTGTCAATTTTTTCCATTATTATATAAAGGAAATCATATAAGGAGTTAAATGGAAATTGAAAAATATAATTATAGTAGCCTCATTCTATTGATTGAACTAATGATATGATAACATATACATTAATCAAATACTTTTATTCTACTTTATTTTTGTTATTAATAATAGTTCCTAAAGCTGCAATGGGAAAATATAATTACAGTGACACAATTCAAACAATCAAACTAATTAGCTTTCATATGGTAGTTTTCCACCTAACACAACTACACTGTAATCAAATGCATTACGTCATGAAGGAAATATAATTCATGTTAGAGTTCCTTCTAACCGCATTGTCATCAAAGTTAATGCATGCTAGCTTTCGTATAGTAAATTTCCTTCTAGCACTATGAATGGAAAATATAATTAGAAGGGCCCAATACAAGAAATCAAATTGTTTATATGTAAATTTCCACATACAACCTAATGATATGTTGAAATAACAAAATTTTACAAATTCACATTTAACCATTCTTCAAACCAGTAATTTATAAGAGATATAATGATCAATTAAACCACACATGCAATAATTAATTGAATAGTCCAATTCAAACAAACTTACCATTTATCTAATAATCTCTACATCCAACTTCATACATTAAACATCAATTGAAATTAGAAACCTTTATTAACTCAATATCTTTATATAAAAATAATAATAAAATAAAAATATGTTAACTTCTAATAATGACAAAGCATAATAAAATATAAGAACTTAATTTTAAAAATGTTGCATGTATAGTAATAATTCATGAGGTCATACATATAATGATGAACAATTCATCACCGAAAAGCCTTCAAAGTATCTCGGACATCTGTTTCTTTGTTGAACTTATTCAACATTCTCCATAGCTCATCGATCAACCATTTATCCCCTTGGTTATTTCCAACGAATGGAGTTGCAAGAATCACATTTTCTGTGGGGTTTTCTTTAAATCTCTCATATGAACAATCCACTATAACAGTGTTAGTTACATCATATTGACTACATGTATCCCACACTTTTTTCAAAGATTTAGTGTGTATAACTTTTGTTGGATTCTCAGCGGCCTTATTTCCTTTTTGTGGCTTGCAATCTGAAGCAGTCCACACAAACACAAGTTGATTTTGTGATATATCTGAAACCAATTTTTTTAGAACTCTTGACGTGTTTAGCTTCAAATTAGTCGACCAAATTCCAATCTCAAGAGATTCATTCTTGAAACACATTTCAAGAACAAATTTTGCATGTGGATGAAACCATATTTGTTTTTTATCTATTGCGCAATCTGCAACCCTTCCCATTTTCTCAATATGTTCTCTTGTTGCATCATCATCAACGCTATAATAAAAAATGTCTTTTAATTCAAATATAACTAATTTTTTTCCATTTATTTTTTCTGCAACACAATAACAGATAAAATAGTGAAGCCATTGTATTCATGCTACAAAAATCATTAAGAAATAATTGTTGAAAAAATACACCCACCTTGAGTACTTTGTATACTGTTTTCAGATTGGCCATTACTTTGTCGCAATATCTGCATAGAACCTAGAGAATAAAACGTTAAACCTTTAATGGAATACCAATTTAAATATTCTTTTGATCTATTTTTTTAATATAACACGTTTATTACTTAATTGGTAATGAAAGAAAACATTTGCAATGCCACTTTTAAAAAGAAATACATATATACATCTTTAATATTGTGATAATTGTTAGTTTTATTCTTTTTATTTGTCCCCATAATAAACATCTAAAATGTTATCATTCTTACAAGGACTAAAATTTTAAAAATAACAAAAAAACAAGACAAGTTAGAAATACCTAATATGATATTATGCTTATGATTATAGATTTGCACTTCATCATTCTCTTTGTTCTCCTTATTTGTCTATGTATTAAACATTAAAAAAATGGTGAAAATGAATAAAAATCATTAAACAAATGAGAATTAGAAGTTGACAAGCTATACATATCTAATATTAGATTGTGTTCTCGATTTTAACATTGTTTCACTATCTTCCTATTATTATCTTTGTTTGTGTTTGCCTCTATAATATACAATTAATATCTTATGAAATGTTACAATGAATTAA
>LPNX010288613.1:0-57346 GCA_001517045.1 Pseudotsuga menziesii
TATATATATATGTATGTATATATATATATATATATATAGACACACACACACACACACACACTAAAACCCAATCAGACTATCTTGAACCTATAATCTATATATATGTCTTTAAACCCCATACCACTAATGTCTCTCTTTCTTACTATGTCTTTGTTTCTCTCTCTCTACACATATAACTCCTAATCCCTCTCTCCCTCTCAACCAATAATCCATAATATTGATCTCTCTCTCTCTATATATATATCACTCCCTCTCTCTTTCTTTCTAAACTCCAAACCCCCAATCTCTTTCTCTAAAAATACCTAACACTCAATCCCTCTCTCTCTCTCTCTAAACCCTTAACCTCAAATATCTTTGTCCCTCTATAAACACCTAACCCCCAATATCTCTCTTTATTTCTCTTTATATCCCTTAGCCCCTATCCCATAATCTCTGTAAATCTCTCTCCCCTCTTTGTTTAAACCTCTAACCCCCAATCTCTTTCTTTGTGGATTTATATCTAAAACCATAACCCTTAATCTCTCTCTCACTCTCTAAACAATAAAACCTAATATATTTCTCTCTCCCCCTGTATAAACCCATAATCCCCAACTTATGCCTTTCACTTTCTCTCTCTGTCTATCTACACCCCTAACCCCCATTCTCTCTCTCCATCTCTCTCTCTCTATATATATATCAATCTATCTTTCAAAACATATAACCCCTAATCTCTATCTCTCTCTCTTAATCCCTAACCTCCAATGTATATGTCTCTCTCTAAACCTATAACCACCAATATTTATCTTTATATATATCTCTCTCTAAACCCCTAACCTCCAACCTCCCTATCTTTCTCTAAACAAATAACCTGAAATGTCTCACTCTCTCTACCCCACTAACCTTGGATCTCTCTCTCTCTCTAAGCCCCTAACTTCCAATCTCTCTCTCTAAGCCCTGGACTCCCAATCTCTCTCTCTATCTATAAGCCTCTAATTCACATGCTCTCTCTTTGTCGCTCTATCACTTTGTAAACCCATATCCCCTAATCTCTCTCCCTCCCTCTCTCTCTCTCAAAACCCATTGCCCCCAATCTTTGTCTTTGTCTTTCTCTCTCTAAATCTCTAAACCCTAATCTCTCTCTCTCTCTATGAACTCCCAATCCCCAACCTCTCTTTCTCTCTCTCTCTCTCTGTCTCAACCCCTAACCCCTAAACACCAATATCTATATGTCTAAGCCTCTAACCCATATCTCCTTCTCTCTCTCTATCTAAACCCGTAATCTCTCTACCACTCTCTCGCTATCTATTTATTGATTTATCTATCTATCTATCTATCTGAAACTCTAAACCCCCTCTCTCTCTAAGCCTCTAACCCTAATTATCTCTCTTTGTTTAAAACCCTAACAACTAATGTCTCCCTCTAATCCCTTAATCCCCAATATATTTCTTTCTTCAAACTCCAAACCCCCAATCTCTCTTTCTCTCTCTTAGCTCTTGACTCATAATATCTCTCTCTCAAATACCTAACCCCTAATATCCCTCTTTCTCATTCTGTTTCTCTAAACTCCTAATACATTATATCTCTTTTTCTCTCTCTACACCCTTAATGTTGAATATCTCTCTCTAAACCCTTAAACACCAACCTCCCTTTTTCTAGCTATCTCTCTAAACCCTTAAATACAAATCTCTATTTATCTATAAGCGCCTAATTCACACATTCTCTATTTTTCTGACTCTCACTTTGTAAACCCCTATCCCCTAATCTCTCTCTCTCTCTCTATTATCTATATAAACCCTAACAACCAATCTCTTTCTTTCTTTAAACCTCAAACATCCAATCCCTCTTTCTCCCACTAAAACCCTAATCCACAATCTCTCTCTCTCTCTCAAAAACCATCACCCCAATATCCATCTTTCTCTTTCTCTCTTTAAACCCCTAAACCCTAATCTCTCTCTCTCTCTAAAGCCCTAACCCCAAATATATCTCTCTCTCTGTCTCTCTCAACCACTAACCCTTAACCCCTAACCACCAATCTCTCTATGTCCAAGCCCTAACCACAAATCTCACTCTCTCTTTCTCTAAATCCCTAACCCATAATATCTATACCATTCTCACTCTCTCTATATATTTATCTATTTATCTATCTATGTATCTATAAAAACCCCTTATCCTAATTATCTCTCTTTGTCTAAAACCGTGACCACTAGTGTCTCTTTCTAATCCCATATTCCCAAATATATTTCTTTGTTTAACCTCCAATCTCTCTTTCTCTCCCTAAACTCTTGACTCATAATCTCACTCGCTTAAAATTCCTAACCCATAATCTCCCTCTTTCTCTTTCTATTTCTCTAAACTCCTAATCCATTATCTCTCTCTCTTTCTCTCTATACACCATTAATGTTGAATTTCTCTCTCTAAACCCTTAAACACTAACCTCCCTCTCTATGTTAGGATATTTAGACACTTAGGAGTTAGTTAAGATCAACTTGTGTAATATATCCATTAGGTAAAAGTGTGTTTCTTTAGTATGCATTAGTATCCATTTGTAAATATTCTAATGCTCTTTAAATAGACCCTCTTGGCAGGGGTCGTGGACTATTTCCCTCTAGAGGGTTTTAACCACGTGACAAACATCGGTGTGTTGATCTGTGATCTATTTGTGTGAAGAAGTTGCTCAAGGTGTTCGGTCTTTTGGGAGTACCCTGTGTACCTGAACATGGTATCAGAGATTTTATGAAGAGTCGCTTTCGGTTTTGATTAAGATCTGGAATTGGTGTTGCCAAAAGTTTGAAAGGGTTTTTGTTTCTAGATTTTTTGTGCATTTTTGGCCTATGGGAGCTATTCCATTGCGTTTGGAGCACCGTTTCCATTGGAAAATAGTTTTTTTTTCATCGAAAATCATTTTCCTTTGCTCCAGAAACAACCATTTCGGCAAATCTGAAAGTATAATGTTACAGTGATGGATTTTTTGTAAATATCTCATATTTTATCAGTTTATTATTAGATCTTTTCTGGGTTTTCTTTCGGATTGTTGCCTTCCTTGACTACCTATGCTCTTTGCCATGCACCTTGTGCAATTGTGGTGAATAAAAAACAATAAGGGAAAGTTTTTTTCTTGTCTTCTTGGCTACGTATGCTCTTTGTCGTGCACCTTGTGCGATCACGGCAAATTAGAAACAGCGAGAAAACTTGAAAACGTACACTTTCCAGGTAAGCTAAACAAGATTTAACCTCATTGTGTGGAAAAAGTTTTTTTTGTTTTTTGTTTTTTGTTTTTCATTTTTTTTGTGATTTGCAGGAAAAAAAAAGGCAAACACGAAGAACAAGAGAGAAGAGTTTTAAAAAAAAAAACCCTTCCTCTTTCCATTCTTTTACGTACCTTTTAAACTTAGCTCACTTGGTCCAAAGTTGCTTTCTTCCTTAATAGGTCTTGAGTTCAAGTCTTATTAAGCTACTTTTAGTGCATGCAATTTCTATTTTCAAATACTTTATTATAAAAGTGCATCTCACATAAATAAAATAAAATAAAAAGTGAGTCATTTAAGTCTTTTAATTTATTGCCACACTATTTAAAAGTAACATTATTGTAAAAGTGAACCTCACTTATTCTACAAAAGTGATTCACTTCAAAGCAAATTTATTGTAAAGTGATTGTTAAAGGTTGATCTTGGGAAGAGGGGGGTTCTTTTTTTAGTTGGTCAAGTTAATATCTTCCACATCACTATTGGGGACATCTGCAACATTTTCTTTGATCAAGCATAACTTCATCATCTAGAATTAGTTTCCAGTGTCGATTTTTTTAAAACCGCATATTGTTTCGAGCTCTTTGCAACCAAACAATTAGTTTTTGTTTTTTCATCTATTATTTTATAGTATGGCCACTGCTTGTGATATTATACTTACAAGTTCTAACTATTTCTCATGGAGATCTCGTATGGAGGATGTTCTACGAAGTAGGGAACTTTTTAGAATAACCTCAGGGAAAGAAATAGAACCCACTGATGATGATAAGAAAATTAAATGGGAAAATAGATGTGATGAAGCTCATGGATTGATTGGGATGTCAATCTCTACTAATTTACGATTCCACATATCTAGAATTGATGAACCTGATAAATCTTGGGAAAATTTGGAATCTGTGTTTGGTAAACACAATCAAATTCGGGGTCATCAACTTGAGAATAAGTTTCTTTCCTTGAATCCAAATGATTTTTCATGCATTCAAGACTATTTATCTAAGTATAAAACTCTTAGACTATTATGTGCAGAATGCAAGATTAAGAAAGAAGACAAACAATGTATTTATCATATTCTTTCAAAACTTAGACCTGCATATTCTGTTTTTGTATCTACATTCTACTCCATGAAATAATCCTTGACTGCATCTAGCTATCAAGAGCCTAGCCTTGAATCATTTTGTGATTCCTTAACTAGAGAGCAAGATAATCTCATTCATCTTGGAATATTTAACAATGCAGATACATCTAGGAAATCCTTATTGTTCCAACAAAATTTTCGCAATAATAAGCAAAACAACAAGGGTCCCAAACCCTCTTAGTCAGCTCCTTCTTTGAAAAATGACAAAGGATCCAAGCAAAAAAGGAAAGAAGACTGAGCGTCATTGCAATTTTTGTTTGAAAGATAATCATGATGAATCTAAGTGTTTTAAGAAGATGGTAACCATGGAAGCAGCAATGAAGAAGCACCACATCATCCTATATTTGTCTTCATAATCTACCTCTCATGGACATACACTTTGTGCTTCTCGTTACTTTTATACTGTATCTTCTTCTTCTACTTCAATTGAATGGCTCATTGATTCTGGAGGATCTTATCGTATGGCTAAGGATAAATCCATCTTTTATACTATGCATGAATGTAACACCAAACAAATATTTGTTGGTGATGATAGATCTCTAAGTGTTGTAGGACCTGGAATAGTTCCAGTAGAAAATGGTCATTTCAATGATGTACTATGTGTTCCAAAAATTTCCTGCAATTTGTTATCAGTCTATCAAATTACTCATTCAGTTGAAGGTAAAACTGTGACGTTTACACCTCACCAAGTTGTAATCAAGGATTTTAAAAATCCTCAAAATGTCCTTGCTACTGAAACTGTTGATGATATTACCAGGTTGTACAAATTTAACAACTTTGGGTCATCACCTTTTCCTTTAGTTTTTGTTGCTTATAGTGATAACTTGAGAAAAATTTGGCATGAGTGATTTGGTCACTTAAATTATCACTCATTGCAACAACTATGTAAAGACAATATGGTGACTGGTCTTCCACTGGTATCTTGCAAGGATAGTTTTTGTTCCGGTTGTGTACTCGAAAAACATCATCGGGACAGTTTTGATAAATGTTCTTCTTGGCACGCCTCGATTCACATGATATAATCATTAGAAGAGATGTTAAATTTGATGAAAATCTCTTGGCCTGCAAGCCTAACTTGGTGGGTGTGCCATCTTTGGCCTGTGAGCCTGATTCGATGATTGTGCCTTCTTCTTCTTCTTCCAACTTCCTTGACAGTTTTCCAACTCTATTTTCTGACGATGACAATGAGGATGAAAATCCACCTCCGCCTGCTCATGTTCCTCAAATTGCACCAACACCAATACTTCCTCGATGGGTTGGTTCAACATGTGAAGCAGCTGGTGATATTGCCGATGATCCTAGAGATCAATGTCAAACACATTCTCAATTTCAGTGAGCTGAGAATCATGATCCAGAAACTTTTGCAGAAGCTTCAGGAAATCTAGATTGGGGTGCAGCTATAGATGAAGAATATCGTTCCTTAATGGCAAACGATACTTGGGATCTTGTTCCTCTTTGAAATGGAAGAAAACTTATTAGATGTAAATGGGTCTATAGAACTAAGTATGCATGAGATGGAAGTGTTTAAAGACTTAAGGAAAGGTTAGTTGCCAAAGGTTTTTTCCAAGATGAAGGGATTGAATACAATGAAACCTTTGCCCCTGTATCAAAAATGAACTCCATCCGCCTTGTTCTTTCCCTTGTAGCCTTACATAACTGGGAATTCCATCAAATGAATGTCAAGTCTACATTTTTACATGGTGATTTGCATGAGGAAATTTACATGGAACAGCCTCTTCTATATGTTCAGAATAACTCTACCCTTGTTTGTCTCCTTACAAAATCCTTATATGGCCTTAAGCAAGATCCTAGAGCTTCGTATGCCAAAATGGATAGCTTTCTCCTTGACACTGGTTTTTCTAGATTCCATTATGACCCCAATGTCTATACTAAGAAAGTAGGAAACCATCTCATCATATTTGTTCTTTATGTTGATGATCTTATCCTTACTGGTAGTGACCCTAAACTTATAACCCATGTGAAATCCAGTCTTAAGCAAAATTTTGAAATGTCAGAATTAGGACATTTGCATTATTTTCTTGGTCTCCAAGTCTTGCAAACCAAAGAAGGAATCTTTTTTTCCCAGTCTAAGTATGCTTGTGACCTTCTTTGTCGCTTCCACATGGAATATTGTAAACCAGCCCCTTCTCCCTTCTAGTCTGGAGTCAAACTTTCTGCCACTTGTACTTCCCCTAAAGTAGATGCCACCTTGTATCGCCAACTTATTGGTAGTCTTTTATACTTGACTCATTCCCATCCTAACCTTTCCTTTGTCGTCGATTGTGTTTCCCGTTATATGCAAAATCCTCATGAAAGTCACTGGAAAGCAGCAAAAAGAATACTTCGATATATTCAAGGTACAATTTAGTTTGGGATTTATTACAGTATAGGGGGGAACCCTTTGTTGGTTGGTTTCATTGATTCAGATTGGGCTGGTGATCTTGATGATCGAAATTCTACTGCAAGTTATGTTTTCAGTCTGGGATTTGGACCTGTCACTTGGGCTTGTAAGAAACAACAATATCTTGTTCTTTCTTCAGCAAAAGAAAAATATTCGAGCCATAGTTAATGCCAGTCAGGAAGCTTTATGGCTTCGACGGATCCTTTTAGAGTTTGGATTCGAGCAGCAGCAGCCTACTCCACTTTGGTGTGACAATCAAAGTGACATCAAGCTTGCCAAAGATCCAGTTCTACATTAGTGAAGCAAACACATTGAGCTACACATGCACTTCATCAGAAATCTTGTTCATGATCATGTTATTGAAGTGCTCTATTGCCCTACAGATGATCAAGTTGCAGACATCTTCACCAAGTCTCTTACAGAAGCGAAGTTTTCTAAACTTCGGTCTATGTTAGGAGTTCAGGAATGTGTCTTTAAGGAGGGATAGGCTCTAATGCCTCCTTCCTTCTCCTAATAGTGTCAGTTTTGTAAATACTTCAATCCTATCCCAAGTTGTTCTTAAGGGGGGATGTTAGGATATTTAGACACTTAGGAGTTAGTTAAGATCAACTTGTGTAATATATTCGTTAGGTAAAAGTGTGTTTCTTTAGTATGCATTAGTATGCATTTGTAAATATTCTAATCCGACGGTCACAATATGTTTTAGACATAGAGTGATCCAACAGTTCAACTTCTCTTAGATCATACCTACCATTGATCTGTGGCTTAACACCTGATTGGTCTATGATCTCTATTTAAAGAGCATAGAGGGTCCTTGGCTAGTTGATCGATTATGAGAAGCTCATGTAGCTTTCTTTATTTTGCATAATAAATTGCTCCAAGTAGCTATTTGGCTGGGGCCATGGACTATTTCCCTCTCGAGGGTTTTAACCACATGAAAAACATCAGTGTGTTGATCTGTGATCTATTTGTGTGAAACGGTTGCTCAAGGTGTTCAGTCTTTTAGGAGTACCATGTGTACCCGAACACTCTAAACCCTTAACTCCCAATATATCTCTATGTATAAGCACATAATTCACACACTCTCTCTTTGTATCTCTTTCACTTTGTAAACCCCTAGCCCCTAATATCTCTATCTCTATCTCTTTATTATCTATCTAAAACCTAACACCCAATCTTTTTCTTTATTCAAACCTCAAATATCCAATCCCTCTTTCTCCCATGAAAACCCTAACCCGCAATCTCTCTCTATCTCTCTCTCAAAACCCATCATCCCCAATATATGTGTTTCTCTTTCTCTCTCTAAACCCCTAAACCCCAACCTCTCTCCCTCTAAACCCCTAACCCCAAATATCTCTCTCTCTCTAAACTCCCAACCCCCAATCTCTCTCTCTCTCTCTCTCTCTCTCTCTCTCTCACAACCAAGAACCCCTAACCACCAAATCTCTATGTATAAACCCCTAACCCCAAATCTCATTCTATCTCTCTCTAAACCCCTAACCCCCAATCTCTCTACCCCTCTCTCTCTCTCTATCGATCTATTTATTGAATATATATCTATCTATCGATCCAAACCCTTAAGCCCTCTCTCTCTCTAAACCCTAACCCTAATTATCTCTCTTTGCCTAAAACACTAACGAATAATGTCTCTCTATAATTCCCTAATCCCCAATATATTTATTTCTTTAAACTCCAATCTCTCTTTCTTTCTCTAAACCCTTGACTCATAATATCTCTCTCTCAAAAGACCTAACCCCTAATATCCTTCTTTCTCTTTCTATTTATCTAAACTCCTAAGCCAGTATCTCTCTCTTTCTCTCTCGAGACCCTTAATGTTTAATATCTCTCTCTAAACCCTTAAACACCAACCTCCCTCTTTCTCTCTCTCTCACTCTCTCCACAAACCCTAATGCCCAATCTCTCTCTCTCTCTCTCTCTATATATATATATATATATATATATATATATATATATATATATATATATATCCGTAACCCCTAATTTCTTCCACTTTTTCTCTCTAATCCCTTGACCCCCAATCTCTCTCATTATTTAAACCCCTAACCCAAAATTTCTCTCTCACTCTAAATTCTTAACCCACAATCGCTATCTCTATCACTAAACTGCAATATATCTCTTTATCTCTCTCTCTTTATAGACCCATAACCCCTAATATATCTCTCTATATATATACATATAGACATTTAAATGAAAATATATCTCTCTTTAAACCCATAACCTGTGTGTGTGTGTGTGTATAAATCCCTAAGGTCCAATATCTCTTATTCTCTCTCACACACACTTA
The DNA here is from genome assembly GCA_001517045.1 of Pseudotsuga menziesii. Taxonomy (NCBI): domain Eukaryota; kingdom Viridiplantae; phylum Streptophyta; class Pinopsida; order Pinales; family Pinaceae; genus Pseudotsuga; species Pseudotsuga menziesii. Next base: position 9,063 of record LPNX010288613.1, read on the forward strand.
CTCTAAAACCATAACCCCCAATCTTGCTCTCTCTCTCTCTCTCTCTCTCTCTCTATAAACAATAACACCCAATTACTCTATCTCTAACATTCAAACTCTCTCTCTAAACCCCTTACCACCAATCTCTCTTTATTTATATATCTATCTCACTTTCTCTATTTTTGTCTCTCTCTCTATCTAACATCTAACATCTAACCCTTAATCTCTCTATCTCTTTCTCTAAAAAAATAATCGCCAATATATTTCTACCCCCATCCCTCTCTCTCTAAACCCTAACACTAAATCTTTCTCTCTCTCTCTCTAAAACCTTAACCTCCAATATCTCTCCCTCTATAAAAACCTAACCACCAATATCTCTCTTTTTATCTTTCCTTTTCTCCCAAATCCTTATCCCACAATCTCTCTACCTCTCTCTATCTATCTCTCTCTCTATAAACCCCTAACCCGCAATATCTATCTTTGTTTCTTTAGCTCTAAAAACCAAACACCAAATCTCTCTCTCTAAACACAAAAACACTAATCTCTCTTTATCACTCTCCCTAAACCCCTAACCTCCAGTCTCCTTCCCTCTCTAAACCCCTAAACCCCAATATATCACTCTCTCTCTCTCTAAACTTGTAAGCCCCAATTTACACCCTTTTCTCTCTCTCTCTCTCTCTCTCTCTCTCTCTCTCTCTTTAAACCCCTAATATCTCTTTCTCTCTCTATCCATCTATATATCTATCTTTAAAAACCCTAACTCCCAATTTATCTCTTTCTCTCTATGTATCTAAGCCCCTAACCCCCAATTTTTCTCACCCTCTCTCTCTATCTCTGAATACTGAACACCCAATTTTTGTCTCTATAAACCCATAACCCCTTATCTCTATATCTCTCTTCAAACCCAAAACCCCCAATATCTCTCTTTGAAAATCCCTAATGCTCAATCTATCTCTCTCTCTCTCTCTAAATCCCTAACCTCGAATCTCTCTCTCTCTCCCTCTAAACCTCTAACAACCAATATTTATCTTTAAAATATTCTATCTCTAACCTCCTAACCTTCCACCTCTCTATCTCTCTCTAAATAAACAACCCAAAATGTCTCTCTCTCTCTCTCTCTCTCTAAACCACTAGCCCCCAATATTTATTTTTCAATCTCTATCTCTATTAATCCCAATTCTTAATCAATCAATCTCCAATATCTCTCTCTCTAAACCCATAACCAACAATATCTCTCTCCCTCCCTCTCTCTCTCTCTCTCTCTCTCTCTCTAAGCCCCTAACTCATATGTATCATTTTAAACCCCCAACTCCCAATATCTCTCTTTCTATCTATCCTTCTCTTAGCTAACACCAATATCTCTCTCTGTAAATCCCTAACCTCAAATCTCTATCACTTTCTCTCTCTATCTTTCTATCTCTCTATATAAACCACTAAGTCCCAATATCTCTCTCTTTGTAAACAATTAAACCACAAAATATCTCTCTAAACACCTAACCCCCAATATCTATCATTATTTCTCTTTCCCTATCTAAACCCCTAACCCCTAATCTCTCTCTCTCTCTCTCTCTCTCTCTCTCTCTCTCTCTCTCTTAAAGCACATAACCCTCAATATATCTCTTTATCTTTCTCTATATAAACCCCTCAAACCTAATATCTCTCTCTAAACCCCATAACCCCCAATATCTCTCTCTCTAAACCACTAACCCCCAATCTCCATCTCTCTCTAAAATCCCAACGCCCAATCTCCCTCTCTCTCCCTTTATAAATCCTTAACTCCCAATATCTATCTATGTCCATAACCCTAAACCCAAATCTCGCTCACTCTATATAAGCTACTAATCCCTAATCTCTCTACCTCTCTCTCTCTCTCTGAACCCCTAACCCAAATTCTCTCTCTCTCTCTGAACCTCTAACCACTGGTGTCTCTTTGTGTCACTCTCTCTCTCTCTCTCTAAACTCCTAAAAAACAATATCTCTTACTAAACCCATGTCTATCTATATAGGGGTTTAGTAAGAGAGAGTGATATAGATAATTTTTTTATATATCTGTCTATCTGTCTATCTATCTATCCAAACCCCTACCACCCCTCTCTGAACCCCTTGTTAGCACCTTTTCTGGGCTAAGTGGTTCGAAGGGGTTAGGCCAGAGAAAATGATGGGTAAGGTAAAAATGTTTGTATCATATGACCTAGAAATGTTTTGAAAGGTTTATTCCATGCTTCGTAATGAAAAATGTTGAAAATGGCTAAGCAAAACCTTTTAAATGAACAAATTATGGAAAAAACCACTCAGGATTATGTGGTGACACAAACCAAGGGTCCATATTTGCAACGGGAAAAATCAACAGTTATAAACAATTCCGCAAAGGTAAGATGCTTGATTTAAATAATTTTTTATGTTTGTGGAATGATGTTAACCTACAAGAAAAATTGACCTTCATATCAATAGGTGGAAACATATCTATGATTGCTAGACATTTCATTGATCGAACATGCAAGAATAAATAAACTTCTCATAGCAGGGAAATCTGGTAGGCTCCCCATGTTTCAATGACTAATATTAGAGGAAGAAAAGGATCCACGACGGAGGTGGATTCCATTGCCAGAACTTGCACAGAGAAATTATGTTTTAAAATATCAAAATTTATTAGGGCCCACAGATTTTGACGGTGGTGATCCAGAGGAGAAATATATCTATGATGGGTATCAATTCCACTGATATAACATGCAAGGACAAACATTTTTTTCAAATCTGCAAAATTTGGTAGGCCTAGCAATGATGAACACTAGATATTTGAGCGAGTTTTTTATCAACGGTTCTTAAAAAAATTTCAATATGAAATAACACAGAGAATTTTGTTTTGGAAATCTATGAAATCAGGTAGGAGCTTCATATTTGGGCGGCTCAGATTGAAATCCAATCCCGATCAATGGTAAAAAATAATTGCGTAAGTTGAATATGCAAGGACGAATGATGTTTCAAAATATGCAAAATGTGGTAGGGGTTTCCTTATTCAATGGTCTCAATGGAGGCATAATCAATATCAATGACAGATTTATTCCACTGGTTGAAGGTATGAAGAAGAATAAAATTGTTGAGGTTGCGAAATGAAGTTAAAGGTAGGTGAAATAAAGGGTGCAAATTTGATCTGATAAATATTTATGGTGTGGAACCGTTCTGCAAGTTAAACATGCACACTCACAAATGAAGATAGAAATGGTGTGGTGGGTAGACAAGTTAGAATTAAATGGTTTATATTGATCTATATTCAGATCAAATGTGATTAATTGTTCCACAAAAGGAAATTTGAAGATCCTTAAGGATACCAAAGCTAAGAAAAAGAGGTGAGTAGAATTGCAAGCAATTTATGATGGAGATTGATCTAAAGATAAATTTGTGGGTGTAATTCAATTCACAACTAAGATTTGTATGAAGGATAAGGGAGGAAACATTGAAAAGGATGAATACAATATGATTAAATAGTGAGAAATATCAAAGGCACAATATGGATCATACAGGTTGGACAACTAGGAGTTATTTCAGCTAATAAATATGCAAGAATAATATGAAAAGAAAAATAATATAAAAGCACATGCACGTGGAATTGACCCATTTGTTTTTCTTGCACATTGGAAAACGAAAGCTAAGGGTTGTGCATAAGCATCCAGCTCAGATAGAATCCTTGGGCCACTTGTCAATAGAGCATGTAGGCTACTTGTCCACATAGAGGAAGTATATAAGATGGATGAAGTAGAAGAATTAGAAGCTTAGAACCTAGAGTATAGAAATATTGAAGAGTTTTTTGAGGATAAGGATGCAAAAATATTTGATACAATACTACTAAATGGACCTATTAAATATTTTAAAAACAAGATAAAGCTTCTTAGGGACCAATGGACATAAATTCACGGTGTTTACAGATCATACTTTCATTATTTATCGACAAACCAAACCCTAAGTTGTCTTGAATTTGTCGACTGGCGTGCCACTAATTAATCCTCCTCTAAGAGCGTAATTATGGATGCAGATAACTCAAAAAATCATATGTCGAGTTATTCCTCTCGTCATTAGAAATACCCTCTCAGTTCCTATTGAGTTCACCCAAAAGTACAAAGATTGTAATGAAGAATCCATAGTCCATTACTTTAGAGAGTCTACATTTGAACAAAGGCAGCCTTTCTTTAAGAGTTTCTTTAAACCTGATATGCAGTTACAAGACCATCCATTACCTATTGATGCCAACCTTTTTAATGAAGAAAATCAGTGTGTCATAACCCCGATGAACAATTTTTAGGGCTGGATACAGACAAATATGATACCAAACCCCCTAATGATCTTGTTGGTTGTCCTTAGTACCTGTCAAGTTGAGTCTGAAGATTCTAGTCAGTTAGTACTTTCTTCTTTCCTTAAATTTGATGAATTCTTAGATGATAATATTTATTCTCAACTAGTGGATTTCCACAAAACAAGAAGTCTATGTTTTCAATCTTATTTTCTGAAGATGTTTCTTTCATTCAATGAAGAAAACCTATAGTTCCCTGAAATGGTACTCACAGAAGAAATGAATAGGGATTTCAGCAAGTTCGTGAATTTCCTTATGTCATCGGTTTACAGTACTTTATTTCAAAAGAAGTTTCCCAGATTTTTTCCTCAAATGAAAGAGATTATACAGTTCTCTCCTAAAAAGAGATTTGGATATTGGTTTCTTTTTCAACAAGGTATAGTAATAAGGTTATATGGGTTTGTTCATCAACCCTATATGTTACCTGCATTTTTTACTCTCAGAGTATTTTCTTTGGAACTACTCAGACAGAAGTCTTCCAAGATTAGGTTTCCATGGGCTATAGGCCCATTTACCATTAATAACAAAGATTCACTTCCAATGATTGAAAGTTTTCTAAGAGAAATGGGGTTTCCAATTGAAGCTACTATAAATTATGATCCCCATCATATTATCTCTATGAGAAGACATGTTAATAAAAGCAAGTCGTTTGAGCAGTTTGAAGTTGCAGGTCTACTCGAGACTACAGACTGGTCGGACTACCCCCATCAGAAGCAGGAGGATTTCAATATGAAGGAAGATTCCACTTCTTCAATATAAGAAATTATCTCATTACAACCTGGCACTTCAAGTTTGGTTCTAATAGCTGAGAAAGTTACACCATTGGCTAGTTACTTGGAGAAAACCAAAAAAAGATATTTCTATGATTCCATGGATGTAACATCTCCAAAATTCACAAAATAATATATATTTTTTAAAATAGTCCTAACTGCAGTTGTAAACAATATTTAACCTAGTCACGACAACACTTCCAAATTTGTTTAGTCTTGAAATCCATTTAACCATGTGATATTTAGTTTTTGTTTATAGACGTTCATCTTACACACATAATTGTCATATTGTGACAACAATGTTCATGCAACTTATTGTTACATCAACAATATTTTTATTAATGATACACCACTTTTATTTACTGTCAATTAGAGTTGATGTACTTTGCTCGTTTATGTTCTAGTTCTATGTTATCAGGAATATTGCACCTTATACAAACAGAAGTTGTTCCTCTGGTCTAAATACTTTAGATCCATAACAAATGAGTGAACGACAAAGGATGAAGACCTTCCCTGAATGTCGTAGACACCTAGAATACTGCTTCAATTGTGTACCTGTGTACCTATAAACATATCAAACATACAAACACATCAAATCTACAAGAAAGTCATCTACTTATCCATGCTAGTGACTAAGGAATATAGCAACATGTACATGTGAAATCAAAACAACAGTAATGTAGGATGGAAATCAGCTTTGCATTAAGAATGTATGGAGAATCTGACAACCATTCATTACTATCGACAAGATGAGACAAACACTTCATCCCCATAAGCTCCAAGTTTTCTCTCTATGCTCTCCAATGATTTGGACTAGATAGTTAATCCAACAGCATAACATTACCTCTATAGTTCTCCCCCTCAACTATGGATATGAGCTTGTATTTATAAGGCTCAATGGATAGGAATAGTTGAGGGAATTGTGGCTGAGGTGATTCCAAGATCCTACCATGGGGGATCTCAAGCTCAAATTAACCCATAATGATAGGGATAAGAGAGGACACGAGGCTCAAGTTCTAGAAGCCTCGAGAAACTTCTCTTTTTCCCATTTTACCCAGGGTACCTCTTTTGTTCTCTTATGATAGAGTGGTTTAGATGAGAACCTCTTTATGACCAAAGACCATAGGCGGTGGCACCACTTCTCTAAAACTAGATACAGGTGGTGCTGAGCAAGGTACCACTCATCAGCCACAAGGAAAGTGTGGTGCTAGGTTTTTTCAAGTAGAATTGACAAACATAGCAACTTTCCACTCTAAGTGTTGGGATTAAGGGAAAAAATGGATGTTAAGGGTATTATCACATGATGGTGATAGGATTTAGGTATAAAAAAATGCCCCCGAAAGCATGAGACTTAGAGGGATACGATAAGCGAGAGCTTTGAGAGAATAAGTTGTTACTTCGAGGTGAAAATGTAAGATTGATTGGAAAAATGTCATCCAGTAGGCATCTGTAATACATGAATACTTTTGAATCATAGAGAAATGGAACCAACTCATGGCTGCGGACCAATACAAGGAAGATCCATGAGAGCAATAAACAAGCATGTCTACTAGAATACAACATAGATCCATGTGATAGAGGACTCAAACTTGGACATAGCTACAGAACATACAACATAGATCTATGTCATATAGACACAAATTTGGGCATAGCCACAACCATACAAATGTGGATCCATGCTAGATATACAAAAATCCATTGCAACTTGGGGAAAGCAATGAGCGCTAAAAAAATACCCAGGGTCTTCATCTCGTTTTCCACAATGTACGATTCTATCTATGTGATTACAATGATCTGAAATAGAACATGGTAGAAACCACTTGATTACCAGCCAATGATGTGAACTGTTAACAAGTACAAGGGAGATCACCATTAATGTCAATGATTCCCAAGGTACCCTAGTACAATCTACTGAGCATGAATAGATGTCTTGATGTCGAACACCCAGTTGATTCTATCGATCAAAGGTAAATGATGTGAACCTATGTTGAGAGCAAGAGAATCTATCATTAAGGCATACAGATCTCAAGGTACTAACTTTTGTTTCTAAGACTATATCCAGGATGATAAGCTAATGTTGACAAGAATAGTCTTGTCAAAGGAGGGCCATGATGAGTCCCAAATCGATGACATGAAACTCAAAACATAGTTATGGAATGATGTGAATTAAGTAACCATAAGACTGACTCAAAAGTACCGACACAAAGACTATTTTGACTGAAGAGGTAAAACTTCTTCAAATTCCCTTTAAACATCTGGCAACACGACAAAAGACTTGGCATCATGAATAAACTAGACAAACAAATAGTATCACAGTGGACAATGCATTCTTTTGAAAGACTCAAAGGAGTGGCATGACTCATGAAATTGGATCGTCATGGAGATCAGCTGAATAACCAATTGGCTGAAATGATATGCAGGCAAGTGCCATGTTCAAAGGTAACGACAAACTACTGCCATTTATTTGCAAAATGATTTCCTTCCCATTTTCCCCATCATGATTGATGAGTGCCTCTTTTAATTTTTACGAGTTCAAAGAGAGTAACAAACACTCATTATAGCTCATCCAAAAACAAGTCCAAACTCATATGTTTTATGAACCTGAGAGAGGAGGGGTTCGTTCCCAAAAGAGGGTCTCTCAATGTTTAATTTAAGGAGTCCTGTAAAAGAAAACTTTGTATTGTTCATGTTTAGAGAGTTTGAACGACCACGGAAGAAGAATCCATAGGGTCTTTTTTGTAAAATAGTTCACCTGAACTGAAAAAGTGATAACCTACCATCATATGAACGACTCTTCAAATGCTTTAATGAGCATGAAGAAGACACGATCACTCGACAATCTTTTCATATTTAAGGAGACTGAAAAGAGTTTAAAGAGACTCCACTAGGTGTCTTTTCACGATGAGATATTTTATGAGCCTGAAAAGAATAAAAAATGGACTTCAACCTTTGATGCTAAGCTTCGAGAGCATGACCAAAGTGTCACAATAAATGCTCAAAAGACTTTTTCCATTTTATGGCAGTACAAAAAAGTAAAAAATGAACTCCCAAAACTTTACTACTACTTCTCTTCTATCTTACAATGACTCAAAAACGAGTGTTAAATGCCACACTAACTGACATTAAAGGATTATGACTGATAGATTTTGAGTAATAAACGATTTTAAAACAAAACTGTAGAATTTAAAACACTAAAATGTATATAAAAGTCATGTAAATAGTAAAAAATCAAAACATTTTACTATTTACCCATAGTGGAGAACCTTTGGAGCATTTTCTTGGCCATATTTCCAGTCGCTGATATCGGGAGCATCCATTGTCAAATTCACGCACCATCAATTCCAGCTAACAACCTAGACCCTACTATTTAATTTTATGCCTTCAATTTTGATTTTTAATGGTGTTTTGGGTTTATATGGAAAGCCCTAAAATCATGGAAACAGGCACCACTCATATCCATTGTGGGATAAGTGGTACCTCACTAGAACAACATTGAAAACATAGCACACAGGAAATGCCACCGCCTGTCCTCAATGGGACACATGTGATGCCGGCCATGGAGAAATAAAAGTGGTTGTACAAGAAAAAATAGCTCATTTTTATTTATTTGGATGATTAAGAATGCTTCTAACAAGTCTTATGATGGATTTTTATAGGTTCTTATTGATAAAAAAATGGTCATATGGAAAGAGAGGAAACATGATAACGACGACGCCTTCGCCGAATGAAATGCAGATTTCATAGCTGCATTGAGAGACGATGGACTCTTAAAATTATTCTGCAAACCTAGTATGGTATTGCATGAGCGACTACTAGAGCATATACTCTGGATGTGGAATCCGAAGCAACAATATTTTGAGGTTGGTGCTCACATATTGATAGTTGAGGTAGAGGACATCTACTTCCTGAGTGGCCTTTCAATACGGGGTGCTCCCATAACGCTGACTAGTTCCCGTGGAGGAGACATTACTACTCAGGAGTTTATAGACCGTCATTGCATTCCTAAGACTAGGACATCAAGGAAGAAAATTCCCATAAAATCGGTGGTGGATGGCCCTCTACGGACCATGTTGTTTACCATGCAGAGAGTGGTGGGAAGCCAAGGAGTACACTAGGCATCTAGAGAGCATATGCTCTACACCATAGAGGCCATGGCGCCTATAGTATTTAACTGGGTGGAAGCTCTACTTCCAATCTTCAAGGATCAACTGATCAAGTGTCAGCATGGGGAGCTGAATCAATTTGGTTTCGGTTCAATTCTAGCTTGCTTCTTCTTTGGGTGGGTTCCATAGATGAGACCCCAGGTGGTATTTATAGAGTTGAGGGAAAAGGACCCTCGCATGTAGAGGTGGGTCTGGATTATGGCCCATACTGGAGCAGGCAGGGGGAAGGTAAAGTTCGGTGACCCGTTCTTTCGACGGTTGAGAGATCAGCTCCTCATGGTGGAGGATTATGCATATGCGAGCACTGACTTTAGCAGTGACCCTAACCTACCGCTCCCACCTGGTGGATAGTGGGGTGACATTGGTAAGAAACAAAAGACCCTAAAATGGAAATAGTGTTTTTTATGTTTTTGATTTTTTATATTTTTTATGTTAAGTAATGAGACCTGCATTTTTTCATGCAGACGTCGAAGCAGCAGGACCTGGGGGAGCCTCCCCATTGGATAGATGAGCCAGAGCTTGTTTTGTACTACAAGGTGATGATGTGATAGGGGAGTTAGAGGAGAACCTGGAGAGACTGACTCTAGACATCCCTGATGCTTCTATTGATGACCTCCCACTGAGGTATCAGAGGCCTACATCAGGAGCATCGGGTCTCTTTAGAAAAATACTATGTAGAGTATCCCGGACAATGATGTGTTACCATGAGCATCATTAGACGATGAGTGCATGATGTATCCATTGAAAGCTGATAGCTTCAATATTTTGTATGGTGATTTTTTACCTGAAATCCTACGTGCTTCAGATGAGGTCTCGTGACCTATTTTCATAAAAACATGTTCATATATATACATACTTTTACTTGGTGTTTATATGTCTCAAGTGGTAAATTTATTTTACATGAGTTTTATGTGTATTTTATAGCTTATTTACAATGAACCAATTTTGATTTTCATGTCATGAATGGGAAATATGCCAATCTAGGATGTAATTAGCCAATGATTCAACAACTACATTATGTTCCCTAGGGATATGCCTATAGGTGATAGTTTCAAATGACCTTTCTAATAAGTGTACCCTCCAAAAATGATAGAGAAGCACCCTAATGGTATAAACATGGTTTAGATGACAAACCACTAGTTGTGAGTCCATCAAGACTACCAAGTTGTGAACATATTGGGAGGCATCTTCACTCAGAAGACCTATGACTACTCGATACTCGACGATATTGTTAGTAGTGGGACCAATACAAACCACTCTTTAACTGACCAAATCGTAAGCCGAGGAATAGAGAACCCAAGCAGCTGAGGCAAGATTCAAGGTGTGGTGGCAAGTACCATCAGGGAAGCCATAGAAAGCCATCTACTGTACATGACCAAAACATGGTATAAACAGATACGGACACTAAACTCAAAACCATATTGAAAATACCTAAGTACACTGAAATTCAAGTAATATACATATATACAAGATACTATCCAAGATAGATATATGCATAGTACCTCTTTAGGTACAACCCATTGTGAGGTTGTCCCAAAGGGATTCCACCGTAGTCTACTAGATCGTGGGCCCCTTTCTCTAAAAAAATAGAAATAATGAAAGGACCATACCACATGGATTTGAACTTTCCTTTCCCTACTTTGTCATATCTTTGATCATAATTCAACACTAGGTCACCCTTGTTAAAGGCACGAGGTTGGACATAATTTTCATATTGTGCCTTGACGCATTTCTTGTGTGCCTCATTAGCCAAGGCATCATCTCTCCTAGTTTCGTCAAGGTTGTTTAAGTATAAAAATATCTCTTCCTCTACGGAAGTGTCTGGGAGAAGTTCGATGACAAGTTTCAAGGATGGAATCTGACATTGAATTGGCAAGATAGTTTGGAGTCCATAGACAAGCTAGAAAGGTGTGAAACCAGTAGCTATTTTCACTGAAGTTCTGTAAGCCCAAAGAGCGGAAAAAAAGATATGGTGCCAATTGTATTTATGGTCTCCAACCATCCGATGAAGCATCATTTTCAAAACTTTGTTAATGGCCTCTACCTAACCATTAGCTTGCGGATAATAGGGAATATAATTTTCATGACAAAAACCTAGCTTGGCACTTAGTTCCTCCATCATTTGATTACGAAAATGTGATCCATGATTAGTAACTATGGAATACAGGACTCTGAATCTAGATATCACATGATTGAATAGGAAGAGAGTGAAAGTCTTACCATCTTCCGCATATGTAGGCATGGCCTCAGCCCACTTTGTAAAATAGTCAATGGCCACAATGATGTAACCATGCCCTTTGGCCGAGGTAGGCTTACAATGCATATAATCAATCCCACATTTGGAAAATGGGACAACAACAATGATGGGGTGCAGCAGACCAGGATGAGTACGATTTTTTGGATAAAAATGTTGATAGGGTGGTCATTTCTTGACAGCCTCATGACAATCTTTAAATACTGAAGGCCAGAAATAGCTAGTGTGAAGGATTTTCTGGGCTATATCCATCCAAGATAAATGACTACCACATGCTTTGGAGTGGAAATCATTCAACACTTGTTCAGATTCCTCGTGACTAAGGAATCACCAAAGAACGGAATCGATACCACGTCTATACAAAGTGTCATTCAAGATAAGGTAGTATTTTGTGTGATGATGGATACGGTGACGATCTTCATAGGATAGATTTGGCTGAAATCTTTGTGTTTGGAGATAAATGAGAAAATCTCCATACCATGGGTTAGTAGTGCTTATCATGAACAAGAATTCATCCGGAAAGGAATCACTGGGTTCAGATTCCATCGAAGCATAAGGAAGATCACACATGAGATTGGAAAAGACAAAGGATTTCTTTGATGTGGCTTTGGCAAATTCCAGATATAATTCTCGTGGTATGACTATGCATCGGGATTACTTGCCCCTAAGCACCTGACGAGTCAGGATGTAATACATAGGGTTCTAGTTTTCCAATACAGTGGTTGTGCGGAGCAAAATGTAGTGACGAAATTTTTGAACAGCAATGATCGTGGCAAATGCTAATTTCTCCATGTGTGAATATTAGGTTTCAGAATCCATAATATTCTTACTAGCATAGTACATCATGTGTTCTTGACCATCGGGATTTTCCTGCAGCAAAACCATAGCGATGGTAGTAGTGGAGGTAGCAATATATAAGAGAAGATCCTTTGAATAATCCGAGGGGTGTATCATGGGTGAATGGGTTAGAATGTGTTTGAGATTATTAAAGGCTCATTGGGCTTGGTCATCCCAATAGAATGGAGTGTCCTTATTAAGGATACACATATAATCATGTGTTTTCTCTGCAAAATTGCACACGAAACGGCGGAGAAAGTTTTCCTTCCCTTGCAAACTTTGGAGTTCTAGAAGATTGGTTAGGGCTGGTAGAGCTAAAATAGTGGAAATTTTCAATGGATCTATCTGGATTCCACCCTTAGAAACCACAAAACCTGATAGGTGTCCCATCTCAATGCAGAAAAAAAAATTATGAGGATTAAGCCATGTATTATAATGATGGCATCTCAGGAAAATGTCTGTAAGATGCCAAGGTGGTCCTCCCGTTGTTGTGAATGAGCAGGGAGGTCGTCAAGGTACGGTTCAACAATATGTTTTATATCGTGAAATGCATAGGACATAGCACGTTGGAAAGTGGCTCCAGCATTTTTTAAGCCAAATGGTAACTTCCAATATGCAAAGGTTCCCCACGAGCAAATGAATGTCATCTTGTACTGATCGGTTGGTAAAATCTCAATCTAATTATAACCTGAAAAGCCATCCATAAATGAGAATATGACACTTTCGGCACAATTGTCGATAATCTAGTCGATATGTGGAGTAAAAACGTTATCCTTGGGACAAGATTTGTTCAAATCTCTAAAATATATAGAGACTCTAATGGTGCCCTGCTTTTTATTGACAGGGATGACATTCGATACCGATTCCGTCAGGGGTATGGGATAAATAAACCCAGCTTTGAGAAGTTCCTTTATTTCAGCTTTAATAGTTGCGTCCTTCCGTGGATGGACTTGCCTTAGTTTTTGCATGATAGTTTTAGAAGTGGGATAGGTTTTTATTTCATGGAACACAATGGATGGGTCTATCCCTATCATTTTTTCATAAGACTATGAAAAAATATCACGGAATTCTTTAAAAATTTCCCTGTATGCTTCAGATTCTTCTTCCGAGCAATTCTTCCCAACATGAACATGCTCAAGGGTACCAGGCTTGGCTGATATGTCAATTGGATTTGTTTGAGTAATGTTGCATAGGTTTCCTTTAGAATCTGTGTCTTGCAACAATATAGGATTTTAAGGTGTGTTGACAATATCAGTGGAAAGCAAGGATGCAAATTCATGGTCTACTAAACTGGTGTTGGGGAGGAATGAGGATCTATGATGGTGATCCTCCCAGATAGGCTCATCCGTACTGATGATCTCCATAATGGACTCATCAAAAGGAAAAGTCTCAGAGAGATAATCCAGAATAGGAAGAGAGGGTTCTAATCAGTAGGGTAGGTGGTAAGGGTCCAAAGCCATCAGATGAAGTTCATCAGTGTGCTCATCGAAAAGGGTTTGCATTATGTTGTACATTTCTTCATGCAGACTCAATGAGGTGGACTCAACAATTTTTTTTCCCTTTGGATCATAATCAAATGACGAAATCATATTTAATATCGTTGTTTTTGTGTTAGGAGGAGTGGACGGAAAAAACCCCATAAGGTACGAATCTTTCAACATGCCTACCCCAATTGACTTGTAAGGAGGACGGTACTAGCCTAACATAGGGATGTTATTAGATATAGAGGTAGTAACATATAGCATACATAAATCGAGTTGGTCATTGGTCAATGGAAAGTTTGAAATAGCATCAAAGCAAAAACAGTCATGGTGTAAAACCAATTTCTTCCTATAAGGAGGTTGTAATATAATGGGGCGTCTACTACTTCTACTTGAATAGAAACAGTTTTACCCCCAAGCTTGAATGAAAGGGCTGGTATGAGACCATGGGGATAGAAACCTCATCCATCAAAGGCTTTTAGAGTTGTAGGTGATGTTACAAGCTCGGGAGAACCAATAGCTTTCCAACATGATAGGGACAAAACTGAAGTTGAAGCTCCTTCGTCTAAGATAGTTCTAAATACCTTCTTTTCGACTACATTTGTGATGATTTGGAAAGCAAGTTTGTGAGGTAGTATAGACTTATACTTCTCGGCATTGAAATGAATCAAATAAGTATTGTCCAGGTATAAATATCCTAACGCAGTTAACAAGTTTTTGCATTGTGTAGGACAACTTTGGAGTACTTCCAACGTAGACATTGCACATGGTTCCTGAGTGAGATATTAAAATACATTATAAAATTGACCAGCTCAGGCATTAGGGTTAAAAATAGCCTTCCTAAGAGTACTCTTGGGTTGACACAAAACCATGTTGAGAGTAGGCTTCTCGATGGTTAGGGGGACAATAGATGAGGATTTGAGAGAACCAGTAGAGGGAGCTTTTCTTGAAGAAGAATTGTCTTCTTTCTTGTCTACGGGTTTGTCGTAACTCTGACTTCGAGTTTGCAAACTAATATTATCCGGGGACATCATGTGAATTTCCTATGAAGAACTAGAGTTTCCCTCATTAGGCATGTGGTCTATCAGTTGTTGTTGAGAGGAAAAAGGATCCGTGAGAACTGCGGGTGTAGGAATAGTTTTCAAAAATTGGGTGATTTCGTCCCGACGAGGACACTCTTTAGTGAAATGGTCACCTCTACATAGCAGACATGGATATTTTTCTTTTCTTTTCCATTTATCGTTATCATTGGTGGTTGGTTTTGGATTCTCCTATTGGTTCAGATTTTTTTTTTTTAGCTTTACCTTTCTTTTATTGTTGCCGAGTGTTTGAATACTCTAAAATAGAATTGACCTCCGTGGAAACCTAGGGAGTTAAAGGAGTAGAGGTGGAAAAGTTTGGGGTTGCTTGGAAGGTTTTACTGCTGATGGGGACTATATTTAACCAACAATCCCATCAATAGGGACTTATGCTGGTGGCTTTGTAGGATCAGTTCTTGGGCGATGAGCTTGAGGGATCAAGTCATACAAAGTTTGGGATTGGGAATAGACCAAGTCCAAATATTGGGCTCGAATAATGGCTTGATATTCAGTAATGGCACTTCCCATAGCCACATCTCAGGAAATTGGAAGCAAAAAATATTTAGTAAACCAAACAGCTAATAACTGATACGGGATAGGAGCCTTAATAAGTCTTCTCCTCCTTCTCCACTCATGGATATGATTGGATATGTGGGTGGAGGTGTTCTGTCATAGAGAAGTTAAGAGATCAGTGCCCATTTCATAATGGATAGGAAGCTTAAAGTGTGTAAGAAATACAATTTCCAATGAGCCAAAATCCACAAAGGAATGTTGCGGCAGTTCAATGTACCATTTCGTTGCTGTACTAGTCAAAGTTCACTGAAAGAGTCTTAAATGAACTGAATCATCCGTAAGGGAGTTTGAATAACAACACAAATGGAATTTCATGACATGGTTTTTTGGATCATCTCCCTACTTCCCATCGAACTTTGGAATGTCCGATGGTAACTTTATCGGAATGGGAGGCCACGAGGGGTTATGTCGAATGGGGTCATTAATCAACTTGGACAAATCAGGAAAGTACAAGTTCGCTAGGAAAGGTAACTGATGATTACGTTGCACATATTGGTAATATTGATATGGAATATAAGTACCAGTAGGACCGTAAGTATACTGATAGACAGGTTGTTGTGATGAATAACTACCAGAAGATCTCCTCACAGGGGGTTGATTTCCAGGATCAGGACCATTAGGACTGCTGGGGCCTCCGATAGGAGGACCACCAAGGCCTCCAGGACCCCTGGGAGGTAAACCTATAGAGCCTCTGGAACCACTAAGAGGAGGGCCGATAGACCCTCTGGGACCATTAGGAGGGAAGCCACAAGGCCCCCCAAGACCACTAGGACCATTAGGACCATAAGGAGGAAATACACCAGGCCCTCCAGGACCATTAGGCCCCCTAGGGGGAGGACCTCCATAAGGTGGTCCTCTGGCACCCCCTGCAGTATGTATAGGTATCCCCCCCATAGCTGGCATGTAGGAACAGTTAGGTTTCCCCCATGGTGTGAAAGTATTACTAGGATATGGAATTCCAGCATAAGGCATTCCTGTAGGTTTGGGTGGATAATTAATGTTTCCTACAGGTACTTGATTTGTTGTGTAACCATACCCACAAGAGGTTTGATTTCTTATAGGTTGTGCCCCCAAGGGCTCACCTGAACTAGATGGGGGGTTAACCACGTTTGTGTGGGTAGGAGGGACATAAACTGTAGCCTGCTCTATACTAGAGGTCTATCCCTGAATAGGTACAATTCCGGTGACAGATAATGTAGGTCATGTCGAGGGTTTCCCCCTGGCACTAGAAGGTAATGATGAAACATGAATTGAATGTTGAGCCCCAGGTGCGCTAGACCTGGGAGGATTGGGAACAGAAATAATATGGGAGGCGGTGGGGTTGGAATTTTGACCTGGATTATGTGGATTCATAGTGTGATCTAGAATCAGTTCAAAGGGTCTCATAGAATCAACAAGTGAACGATATCCCACAGGAACAACTGCGGAACGTGATGGTGGTGTGCCCAATATGTCATCTATTTTCTTTTCAATTTCTTATGCATGGAGAATAGCTACCTAGTATTGTATACATTCTTCTTCATTTGGTGAAACTTCTTCAGAAAAGTTTAAACAAGTGCCAAATGAGGCAATGGCTTGTCCTATAGAGGTATCCCAAAATGGAGCATTGGGACCATAATCTGGATGGGTAGTATCATAAAAATGACCTTCTATGGGAGAATGGAATGAAGTATTACCCCAAGAAGGTTTTTGGACCAAGGGAGGTGAGTACAAAGGATATGGACCTCCGCTTTTTGCAACCACATTCTCTTGCACTTGGGAGTTGGTAGCAACTCCTTGGTCGATAGCTTCCATAGGATTTTCTCTTGAAACAAGAATATAATTAGGTGGCAAGCCACGTACTCTTATGGACTATCTTAGCTCAGCTAGTTTGTATAGTTCCTATCTAACCTAGGGTCTCAAAACTAGAAAACACACCAAAAATTTCCCTACTCAAGCTATAGGCAAAACAAGCAAACTTAAATGACAGGAGGAGTTCAGATAGTCAGGTCTCTCACCAGGATTGTCAAGAAGGTGCCACTCGTGATACACCTCAAGGGTACATGTGTAGTAATCTCCCTGAATGTTGTTTTTGGTGTATGGCTCCAAGCAAGACGACCAAAAGGATTTTCTCAGATAGATAAGGTATCCTAGTGGTGTCTCCTGATATATGCAAGGTACGTGGGAGATCAAATCGGTAGTAGTGCTATCTAATTCATAACCGTTAACAAGGGTCCTTCCTATATACAATCAAGTATGTGAAGTACCTTTCTATATACCTCAAGGGTACAAGAAAGTCCATTTAATATACCTATGGTACATGGAAGAATTGCGCGAGTCCCAGGATGTAATGCAGACGAGTAACGATAGCTCCTACGCTTAATGATGCCCGAACACGTCTCTAGCCTATCACTCAAATTGAT
Organism: Pseudotsuga menziesii; assembly: GCA_001517045.1. Lineage (NCBI taxonomy): Eukaryota > Viridiplantae > Streptophyta > Pinopsida > Pinales > Pinaceae > Pseudotsuga > Pseudotsuga menziesii. Next base: position 26,946 of record LPNX010288613.1, read on the forward strand.
ATGTAAATTTTAACCTATAACTACTGTTAATTTTAAAGTGGACGGTTAGGTGAATGCATGGAATTTTGACAGAAAAAGTAAAACCATGCAGAATGTAGATGCAAATATTTCACTTTACTGTTCATGGTATGCCTACCTATGGGAGGGAAAGAGAGAATTTTCTTTTCATTTTAGAAACGAAAATTCCCAAACAACTATTTTGAACAAATCAAAATCAAAGACAAGAAACACATTCCAAAATCATTTTTTATTTTCTGAAAGCAATCAAAATGGGAAGAGTCTTGTTTCCTAAAAGAAAAACAAGAAGCATTCTACAGGCATATGCACTCTATTTTTCATTTTCTCTTAAAACATAGATAGATATAACTTAAAACTACACTATTTTTTTTCTTTTGGTGAGATAGTACTAATGCAAGAGAGAAAAAAGAACACAGAGAACCTAAAAGCTTGTGAGTCTAATCAGAGATCCAATGCCTTATGCTCAGTAATGATAATGACCTAATCTCAGTAAAAAAAAATTATTTTTAACAAGAAAAAAGAAGTCCTCTATGGAAACAAAAAAGGAAATCAAGATGCTAATCAAATGGTTTTTCTTTTAGTATTGATAAAAGAAATGAAAATAGAGCTCACTAAAACCTAAGCTTTCAAAAAAATCCTTTAACAATCACAACCAACAAGCACGGAAGGAAATAAATAATCAACAAGCCTAGTATAGCTTTTGAATTCTTCAATCAAACCAATCTTTTACCACATAATTTCCAACCATGAGCATTCAGATTCTAACAAACAAGCCTGACAGTGCAGGGCTGAAAGCAAACAAACTCATTTTTTTGCAAAAAATGATGAAAAACTAGTTCTGGAACAAGGCCTACTCAGCACCGCGCTGGAGGGGTCTTGACAGAGTGGTTCTAGATGAGCACCACTTTTGGATAACGGGACTTAGGTGGTGGCACCGTTTATCACTAATAGAGTTCAGGCAGTGGCACCGCTTGTTGCCAACAACACATGTGTGGTTCCCTGAATAGATCCAAAACACAAGGAGAATGAAAAATCAAGTTAGAAATTGATCAGATCAAGGAAAAAATTGATGGATTGATAGTAAAAAAGAGCATATAAAGTTGAAATAGTTCAGATATGAATAGATCTGAAAGTTTCAAACCAAAATTCGCTAAGTCAGATGGCAGATCTGACTGAAGAGAGTTGGAGATGGATCTTGGATTCAAACAAGAGTTCAAGTATCGAGGAAGATCAGATCAACTGATATTTTCACTGTTCCCCATCGGAGTCTCCAAGATTTGTTATCAAGAATATTGCACCTTCTATGTATAGAAGCTATTCATCTGGTCTGAATGGTTCAGATCCAGAACAAAAGAGTGAACAACAAATGATAAAGACTTTCCCTGAATGCCATAGACACCTGGAATACTGCTTCAATTGTGAACCTGTGTACTTGCAAACATATCAAACATACAAACACATCAGAGCTACCAGAAAATAATCTACTTATCCATGCTAGTGACTAAGGAATCTAGAAACATGTACATGTGAAATCAAGACAACAGTAATGTAGGATGGAAATCAGCTTTTCATTAAGAATGTATAAAGAAGCTTACAACCATTTCCTTAGTGTCGATAAGCCCCTCCACGAGACAAACACTTCATCCCCATAAGCTCCAAATTTGCTCTATATGCTCTCCAATGATTTGGAATAGGTAGTCAATCCAACAGCATAACAATACCTCTATAGTTCTCCCCGTCAACTATGGATATGAGTTTGTATTTATAAGGCTCAATGGATAGGAATAGTTGAGAGAATTTTGGGTGAGGTGGCTCCAAGATCCTACCATGGGGAATCTTGAGCTCAAACTAACCCATAATGATAGGGATAAGGGAGGACATGAGGCTCAAGTCCTAGAAGTCTTGAGAAAATTCTATTTTTCCCATTTTACCCAGGGTACCACTTTTGTTCCCTTATGACAAAGCGGTTTAGATGAGAACCACTTTAAGACCAAAGGCCATAGGCGGTGGCACTACTTTTTTAAAAACAGGATACAGGCAGTGCTAAGCAAGGTACCTCTCATCAGCCACAAGGTAAGTGCAGTGCTATGTTTTTTCAAGTAGAATTGACAAACAGAGCAAGTTTCCACTCTAAGTGTTGGGATTAAGGGAAAACATGGAAGTTAAGGGTCTTATCACATGATGGTGGTAGGATTTAGGTATAAAATTATAATTGACTTGAATTCTATGTCAACATTACCTTAATATTGGCATTGATTTATGAAAACTATATCATAATATTTATTCTTTATTTATAAACAAAGTTCTTGTTAACCATGCTCTAGATTATTTGTTAAATTGCTTAATGACCTAACAAGTTGGGTTATGGTCTTACATAGCTTGAGAGCTAATGCATAGACTCTTTTATTTAAATGCAGGTACCCTATGAAGGAGATTCCTTTCCTTACTAATCCACATTCAAGGATCCTAAGGGACAACGAGAAATAAAAACAAATACAAGGGGAAACACATATTTAACCTTGGTTTAAAAACTAGCACCAAGCCAAAAGGTTGTGAAAATTTCAATATTAAACGATAGTTTGCAAAACATTATAATTTGGGTTTTTGGTTGAAGAAATATGACAACATTAAAGGTATCACGTGAACATTATGTAGCCTCCACCTGGAGCAAAGACCCGTCAAATATTAAATCGTAAGTTTTAACTTACCTTGTTTCTCCTTTTTGCGTTGTATTGTTGGTTTTTGCCAGTGTGAGAGCCATGGCTTCTCGATTGTGGTTCTTGACATGAGTATTTGGTTTTTGTGATATCCCTTGACCCTTTTTCATACTCCTTGATGCACCATGCTTTGTAAATGTCTCCACCATGGTTAAATCTACTAGTGGAAATACTTTCTCCATGTAATTTTAACTCCAACTGCTGATTGTTGGGGAAAACTCCTTCGTCATTAGCTTTTTGCAGGTAATATTCTCTTGAAATGATTTGAGTTTTCCATTTTTGTTGCTTCCCTTATGAACTATGGTTTAGTAATGTCCTCTAGTGTGTGTCACGCATGATTCTTCATCCATGGCTATGGAAAAAGGGTATGGCTACTCTTCCTATAGGAAAAACATCCACGACTTCGGTAAGACCTGTACCCGCAAGAATATTCTCACTGTGGAATCGTGGCTATGGGGTATTGTGACTTTTTGTTATCTGGATAGGAATCCATTCCTGCATTTTCCTGGCATGGGCTGGGAACCCATCTCTGCGTTTGTATTTTGGAATGAAAGTGGTAAATTCTCTTTGGTTTAACCATGAGGCATTTACATTTGACACTGTAATGGAAGACTCTTTGACCGTGGAGTCGAAGTGAATGTGCAATATTTGTTTAGTGTGAATAGTGGTAGGGTTTATGTTTTGTTTTATGTTGTTGTTTGAACAATCATCCTATTGTCACTCCAAATGTAAATGTTTTCTTTCCTTCAAAAGAAACCCATGAGGGATTTTGTTGATGTATTTATACAATCATGTTTTTTTAATAGTTTTGTAGCTTCATTTATTCATTACAAATATTTACGACTGTAAGTCCATTACTCCATTTTGTTTTTCTTTGAGAAAAGGTTCATGAGGCCACTGTCAAGTTGATATAAGGTTTTAAGTAGATGCCACTATTTATATAAGAATTATTTTGTGTATGCCATATGGCTGTTGTGGTTTCTTCTATAAGCCTTATGTTTTAAGTTGCAGATGGTAATTCAAATATGGCATTTAGCCTGCAAATAGCATTGTGTCTTGTTGATGATCTCAAATCGGTATTTTTTAATTGAAATAAAAACTTGTATTTGGCTGGGCCATAAATCCCTTGTAATGTAAATATTATTTATTCAACTGAACTCCTTAGAAGGATTCGATCTCTAGACCTTGTTTATTTAATACTTTATTCTTGAAGATTTGTTTACCGTAATTGTAACTATGGTTTTGAGGCCAAGAGGCCATAGGAATATTATTTCTGTTGAATATTTGAGTTATTTGATTTTGAAAACAAAGTTAATTCGTAAGGTTGTTTAAGAGATCCTTTGTCTGGTTGAGTTTTAGAACTTGATATTTTTAATATTCCCCTTGTAGTTTAAATGTACTTTGATTATCGAGGGTTCGTAGGGTTTGAACCCTTGATGTGAATTGTTCCATAAATTTAATGCTCAGTATTCTATAATTCACTTGCTCAAAGACTGTAAATGGTTAATTAAATATAAATGTTAATATTTATACTTTTAGATTCTAGATTTGGAAATCATGTCTTTAATACTAAGTATTAAATTACTATGATATCTATATATAATACCAAGTTTTACATAGTTTTAAATTTATTTTAAACCATAGTTTTACCATCGGTTAGTACTAAAATGAAAAATGATATTATTACCCTAAATAAGTGAAATATCAGGGGAAAAGAGAGTGTTTGACTAAGTTGAAAAAATATAATACTAACTAGGTTAGTGGTAAAATAACTAGTGAGAAATGAAAAGACAAGGCATTGTTTATAATTTAGAGATTATCCTAATATTAATATTTGATCTAAAATCATTAAGTAATGGCTATCAAAACTGTCTATAACATCATAGGAAGGAAATTAAAACTTCCTTTTTTAGAGAAATACAAAACAATTATCATTAAAATCATGTGGTGAGCATACTTCAAAAACAAAATACATATATATAATTGAATCACAGATAAATAACAACAATTAGAACCTGGATAATTTGCAAAAGGGAAGAAAACACCCAAAGGAGACTATTCTACCCAACCATCTCCTGAAGAAACTAATATTAATTTCTTAGAACCCCTGAGCCTATTCAATGAAGGACTAGGATGAAGAGACTCCGTATAGTACACACAAAACTTTCTAAAATTTAACACTCAGCAATTCCACTTTATATATCCCCTCATCAAATTCCTTGTGTGCTTGACTTTTCAGTTTTCAACAGTCATAAGGTTCATTCACTTGGAATAGAATATAGTGAGCCTCCTACTCAATTTGATGGTATTTATAATATTTCCTAGGTCTTTGGGTCATTTTTGGAATTAAACGAGCCGCCTGCTCAGTTCCCCCTCTCAGGGAACATGACCACAATTTTGTTAGTTTTTCAACATTTAAGCTAGCATTATGACAAGATCTTTTCACTGAGAGAATAATAAGCACAGCAATCACATAAGCACATCAAGAAACAAGAGACACAAATATTTTGGGATGGGAAACCATAAATGGAGAAAACCCCTCAACTTCCTCTAAGATAGTATCACCACAAGATGTGATCCCAAAACAGTAAGATGACCTCCCAACACAATAGCAGCCTTCTGTCTTCTGTCAAGCCAAAGAATTTCCTTCTCCAAAAGTGCGCCACACTTGAGAGAGCAAGTGATGTAATTCACAAGTGATAAATAGAGAGACTCACCCTCTCTATTTATATTAGTCCGTTCACTTGAATTACCATTTCACACGTAGGATCGACCTAATAATTACTACTCGAGCCTACACCTTAATTAGTGTATAATAAATCAAGTGCCCCATAACTGTGGGGACTTACCTAATGACTTGAAATGACTTGATTACATTATTAATCCTCCCGATCGAAACATCGGGGCATCTTCTGAGTCCTCAAATACATAATAGAAACATCCTGGAATAAACATCGGGTTACAATATATAAAATACATATAAGAGTACATTCCGAAGTTACATATACATCAACACTCCCTCTTAACTAGGAAGGTATTCTTTCGACACAATTTTTCAGCACTGGTCTTCTTCTCTGTATCAGCTGGATCTTCTGAGTCATCTTCATCTTCAAGTCATCTGGATCTGGATCATCTCTCGATCTGGATCATCAAAAAAAAAATGGCATCACTGGATCTTGATCATCACTTGATCTGGATCAACATCACTGGACTGGATCTAGATCATCACTCGATCTGGATCATCTCTCTGGACAGGATCTGGATCATCTCTCGATTTGGATCATCACTGCTGGATCTGGATCATCACTCGATCTGGATCTCTCGGAGTCATCATAACTGGATCTGGATCATAGCTCGATCTGGATCTCCTTTGGTCATCATCATGTGTGTACTATCTTGTCATAAAAAGTTCTACAGAGCCATCCCTTTTTCATGCTAGATGTAGGCCCACCACCTGCAGGTCTTCATCATCACCGGCCATACTGTGGAATCCTCAGGACTTATTACGTGCGTCACAAAACCTTGAAAGAGCATCCCAGGCTGTTCCGAGCACACAGCTCTACCTATAGGATCTCCCAGGGCTCCGAATTACATGTGACCTCACCACAAAACCTCGCAAGAGCATCCCAGGCTGTTACGAGCACACAGCTCTACCTATAGGATCTCCCAGGGCTCCGAATTACATGTGGTCATGGAAAAACCTTGCAAGAGCATCCCAGGACTGATTATGGGCACACAGCCCAACCTAACGGATCTCCCAGGGAACCGAATTACATGCCATAGGACAAAACCTCGAAAGAGCATCTGCCAGATATCCCAGGGAACCGAATTACATGCCATAGGACAAAACCTCGAAAGAGCATCTGCCAGATATCCCAGGGAACCGAATTACATGCCATAGGAAAAACCTTGAAAGAATATCTGCAGATCTCCCAGGTCTCCGAATTACATGTCCTCCCAAAGCAAAACCTCGAAAGAGCATTTTCCAGATGTCCCAGGGCACCGAATTACATGCCATAGGAAAAACCTCGAAAGACCATCTGCAAATCTCCCAGGGCTCCGAATTACATGCTCATCTACACAACCTGATCCACGGCCATAGAGTATCAACCTGATACTCACCATACATCATCCTGATGTACTCATGATCATCCTGATCATCATCACTGCAACATCCTGCTGCATATCATCTGGAGCAACATCCTGAAGCTCATCATCCATGATCATCTTGATCATATAGTGCATCTACCTGATGCATATCAAGTATCTATCATCATACATGATCTACCTGACCATACAATGTATCCACCTGATACATATATAGATACATGGTCCAAGCACACATCATCCAGCGCTTACATCCACAGCCATGTGAAGGATCCCCCTTCAAACATTCTTGGAATGGATTCAGCAAATGTGTCCATCACTTCTTCCTCGAAGTATCCTTGATCTGAAGCACGCCAAGTCTCTCTCTGAAGTACTCGAACTTCACCCTGGCTAGTGGCTTCATCAGCAGATCTGCAATCTGCTCGTCCGTCACAACATACAGGAGCTTCACAGCTCCTCTCTGCACTATATCCCTGATATAGTGATATTTGATCTCTATGTGTTTTGACCTGTCATGAAACACTGGGTTCTTGGACAGCTTCACACAACTCTGGTTATCACAGAAGATACTAGTAGCCTCCAACGGGAGATCAAATAACTCAGACAGTAGCTTCCATAGCCATACTGCCTCACAACTAGCTGAACAAGCTGCGACATACTTTGCTTCAGCTGTACTTAGTGCCACACAGGATTTCTTCCTGCTAAACCAAGAGATCACACCTGATCCCAAACTGAAGCAACATCCAGAAGTACTCTTCCTGTCGATGGCACTGCCTGCCCAATCTGAATCAACATAACCCCCAAGTTTAATCTTCTGATCCGCATCATACTTGATCCCATAATCAATTGTACCCTTCAGGTACCTCAGAATATGCTTTGCAGCAATCAAGTGAACATTTCTCGGATCTATCAAGTACTGGATCAAGGTGTTCACAGCAAAGCAAATATCTGGTCTCGTGTTCGCCAGGTACATCAATGACCCAATCATCTGACGATACATCATAGCATCAACCGAATCTGACGAAGCATCACACAATGGCTTCAGGTTCGATGCCATAGGTGTGGCCATTTCCTTGCAGTCCATCATCCCAAACCTCTTTAGGATCTCTACTACATACTTCCCTTGTCCAAGGAAGATTCCATCTGAACTCTACCACACCTCCATACCTAGAAAGTAATGCATCATCCCCAAGTCCTTCATCTCGAACTCAGCAGCAAGCTTTCTCTTCGTATCAGCAATCAACCCATCTGTACCTGTCACAAACAGATCATCTACATATAGTAGAAGCATCACTGGGTTGCCACCTTCAACCTTGTAATAAAGGTTGGAATCTGCTTTACTCTTGGTAAAACCCAAACTGGATAGAAAGCTGTCAATCCTACCGTACCAGGTCCTGGGTGCCTGTTTCAAACCATACAGGGCTTTCTTCAATCTGCACACATGAGACTCTCTGTCATGTGTCTCAAAACCGAGTGGTTGTTCTACGTACACTTCCTCCTCTACTACACCATTCAAGAAAGCAGTCTTGACATCCATCTGGTGTATCTTCCACTTCGTCACTGCAGCCAGAGCAAGGACTGTTCTGATGGAAGTGTATCTGGCTACAGGTGCAAATGTCTCTTCATAGTCTACTCCCTCTTTCTGGGAGAATCCTTGAGCCACAAATCTTTCCTTGTATTTTTCAATGCTACCATCCGCAGCATGATTGATCTTGTAGATCCATTTGGAAGTGACAATTGACTTCCCTTTTGGTCTTGGGACAACATCCCAAACATCATTCTTCATGATCAATTAATATTCTTCGATCATTGCATCCTTCCATTCTTTCTGATCTGCCGCTTCTTCATAACTGGAAGGTTCTTTATCAATGAAATCACATAGTAAAGCTACATACCCGGAATTTGATCTGGTTCTTTTTCTTTCTCTGTGATTTTCTTCTGGAGCCCCATATCTTTCCGCACCTTGGATAAGTTCACATACCCAAGCAGGTTTCCTCTTATGAGGATTCTTCTCTGAAGGTGGATCTACTGGTCTTTGTGGTTCTTCAACTTCTCGATCTTCTTCTTGAGCTTCTTCATTCATGACTGTATCACGGATCCTGGGTGCTTCTGCTTCTGCTTCTTTAGGTTCTTCAGTAGGTCTCTTTCTGGATTTGTTGTAAGCTGTGTCTTCATCAAATATTACATCCCTACTGACATCGATCTTCTTGTATCCTGGAAAGTAGATTCTGTAAGCCTTCTAGCTTTCAGAGTATCCCACAAATATGCCCTTCTTTCCTGAAGGATCTAATTTTGTTCTCTTCTCTTTAGGAATATGTATGTACACTGGACATCCAAATATTCTGAGATGGCTAACTTTTGGTTTCTTTCCGGAGAAGACTTCTTCAGGAGTCTTGTTCTCGAGCACTCTGTGTGGAGTACGGTTCTGTACATATACTGTTGTTCTAGTAGCTTCAGCCCAAAGATGCATAGGTATATCTTGATCATGAAGCATAGCCCTTGCAGCTTCCATGATAGTTCTGTTCTTCCGTTCTGCAACCCCATTTTGCTGTGGATTATAAGGAGTGGACAACTCCCTCTTAATCCCCGAATCCTTGCATAGCTCCTTGAATTCATTTGAAGTGAATTCTCCACCATTATCTGATCTAATGGTCTTTATCTTCTTTTCAGTATGGTTTTCGATCAAGGCTTTGAATTCCTTGAACTTGCTAAATACTTCATCTTTATTCTTCATAAAATAAATCCATGTCTTTCTAGAAAAATCATCAATAAAAGAAACATAGTATGCATACCCGCTTAGTGAGTTTGATGACATTGGACCGCATACATCAGAATGGATGATCTCTAGAATGCCTTTGGCTTTGCTTTCGCTGCTAGGGAATGTCTTCTTTGTATTCTTTCCTTTCGCACATCCTTTGCAAACTCCATCATGTTTTGCTTGGAATTCTGGAAGACCTTCAACAACTTTGCTTGCAATGGGCAGTGCTCTGTAATGCACATGTGCAAGCCTTCTGTGCCAAAGTTCATTTGGCTCCACTGAATCATGGATCAAGGCTTGTTCTGGATGGCCCTTCAATTTGTACAAGCCTCCTTCTTGTTCTCCAATTGCTACCGCATCATCGATAGTCTTTCCTTTTGGCCACATGATGACTTGACCATCTATGAATGCAACCCGCATTCCTTTTGCATCCAATGCTGAAATGGATAGAAGATTCTTCTTAAGTCTTGGAACAAACAATACTTCTTTCATTGTTAGGGACTTGCCAGATTCTAGCTTGTATGAAGATTCCCCACTACCTTTTATTGGATACTGGTAGTCATCTCCTAGTTTCACCTTGTGAGGTGATTCATGCTCTGATAGCCTAACAAAGGATTCCTTGAATCCCGTCATGTGTTTGGAAGCACCACTGTCTATCAGCCAATCATCACTCCCATGAGTAATGTTTCCAGTGAGAGCTGATATCAGAACATATTCATCCTCGCTTGAAGAATCTTCACTTTCATATCTGGATCTCTTCTTGGATGGTTCATCATCTTCTGCAGCATGAGCATGATGTCTTTTTTTGTTCCCCTTCTTCTTATGAGGGTGACTCTTGTTTTTAGGACAGTATTTTGCAAAATGTCCTATCTCATCACATGTATAACATCTTAATTTTGACATATCCTTTCTGGAATGAGGAACTTTACCTTTGGAGTAATGAGGTCTTCTTTTGCTTGTTTTAGAGTGTGCTATGAGGGCTTGATCTTCACTTCCCATCTTCTCTTCTCAAGCTGCTATCCATGCTTCTTCTTGAGAACACTCTTCCCATAGTCTGCTGAATTTGACTAGCTTCTTTCTTGCACAGATCCCTTGGATGAAGGCATCCCATGACCTAGGAAGGCCATTTAAGGTAGTCATGACAATCTCAGAATTTTCCACTTCTTCATCAACAGCTTCTAATTGTTCTTTGATTTGAGAAACCCTTGTGAAGTATGACTAGATAGTTTCTGCATTCTGAATCTTCACATTCTTCAATTGGTTCCTCAGGGTCATCTTCCGATTGATGTTCTTTCCTTCAAACAATTTGGTTAAGGCATCAAACATAGCTTTAGGTGTCTTGAGAGAGGACACCTGAGGGATAAGATGATCCTTGACAGAATCAGCAATGATCCTCTTTGCCATAACCATCTTCTTCTTATGGGGAGCCTTTTCCTCATATCCCTCTGGAACTGGAACCTCCTCATGGATGTAGGAGTCTAGTTCATTCTCTTCCAGGACCAGGGAGATTCTATACTTCCAAGCTCGGAAATTATCAGCCCCCTCAAGCTTTTCATCAAGCTTGGTATGATGATACTTCTTAAAATAAGAACCTCAAATGGAAATACAAAAGATTTTAGATCTTACCAGGTCCAAGATGTCAAATCTGAAGCTTGAGCTGAAATCCTGCAGAGCTGGTTCAGGAGCAACTAGGGTTTTTCTTTTCTGGATTTCTATCCACCCAAATGACTTCAAACTTGTTCCTAACTTCGATTTTGGATAGGAGAACAATCCAGGCTTGGTCCCACTGAAAAATTCATCTTCAATAAAAATCCCTAATGTCCGGCCCCAGTGATAGGTCCAAAACTGAAAATCCTCAGAATTGAATTCTATTTCGACAGAAAGATGCGCCCTAGGGAGGAGAGTAAGTCCACCTTAATTTTTCTGAAAAATAGTGGATAAATATCCACAAACAAGGAATCCCTAGCCTCCACAGCTGCACAGTGTCTTCTTCTCAGGTTAGCTCTGATACCATGTTAGTTTTTCAACATTTAAGCTAGCATTATGACAAGATATTTTCACTGAGAGAATAACAAGCACAGCAATCACATAAGCACATCAAGAAACAAGAGACACAAAGATTTTGGGAGGGGAAACCATAAATGGAGAAAACCCCTCAACTTCCTCTAAGATAGTATCACCACAAGATGTGATCCCAAAACAGTAAGATGACCTCCCAACACAATAGCAGCCTTCTGTCTTCTGTCAAGCCAAAGAATTTCCTTCTCCAAAAGTGCGCCACACTTGAGAGAGCAAGTGATGTAATTCACAAGTGATAAATAGAGAGAATCACCCTCTCTATTTATATTAGTCCGTTCACTTGAATTACCATTTCACACGTAGGCTCGACCTAATAATTACTACTCGAGCCTACACCTTAATTAGTGTATAATAACTCAAGTGCCCCATAACTGTGGGGACTTACCTAATGACTTGAAATGACTTGATTACATTATTAATCCTCCCGATCGGAACATCGGGGCATGACCACATGACTCAAATACATAATAGAAACATCCCGGAATAAACATCGGGTTACAATATATAAAATACATATAAGAATACATTCCGAAGTTACATATACATCAACAAATTTTACGGATTTTTCTTCCTGCAACAGCTAAAAAGTGAAATGCTAGTGCTGCCACTTTTCAACGAGCCTTCTATAGCTACACATTCCTCCTAGTGGGTCATTGAACACTCTTTAAATAGTCTCCTTTGGGTAGGTGTCTCTTCTATTTAATTATTAAAATAAATAAATATTCAATTACAATCATCGTTGACCAACTTGGTCATAAACACTTTACAATAATTTTTAACATAATTTTTTCTCAAATAAATAAAAATATTTATTTTTTAGTTCTAGGTGGGTTACAAAACCCCCCCATAAGTCCAACATCATCCTCAATGTTGCTTTAGTTTTATTCTGAGTGTTTCTAGAACAGAGCTCGATATGCCTCCTGCATATGGCTCTCCAATTCCCAAGTTGCTTCTTTGGATGGAGGTGTTTCCATTGAACCTTTACCTTCCCAATGGTGCAATTCCAGAAAAACATTTCCCTCTTGTTGAGAATACAGTCTAGTTCTAGCTGAAAATATCCTTCAGGTTCTACCTAAACATTAACACAAACTCATCGATAGGGGTTCACTCTCTGTTGACACCTAAAATGCAACGATCTCCCTGAGCATCGACATAGATAGGTTTTACCCCATCTAGAAACACCTGTAGAGTAGATGAAGTCTCACTTGATATATTCAAGGGAGAACTGTCAGAACCAAGTTTACGTGGTATGAAGGAGGACCGTGTATCTACTGTTAACTCAGCACAACATTACTTCTCATATCTAAACAATTAGTTTATTCATTAATAGGATCATATTCATATTGTCATTCAGTGGATCAAATTAATGTACTTAGATCAAAACATACACATCAAATCATAAATATATCTACCAAGATATCTTCATTCATAATAGAGAAGCATTGCATCATTCATAGATACACATCGCATTCACATTCAGATTGCAGAAAATAGGAAAACATAAAGATTGAAAAAGGCACAATATTTCTGCCCAATCTTTGTCATGTCATATTAACCTTCACATCAAAACCAATATTATTAAAAACAATCCTTCAGTTCACGTACACATATTAAGGGATCTCAGTTCATACAAGGATCATATACATGCCAAGGCCCTCTCAACATTCACAATTCTAGCTCTACTTATAGGCTTGCACCTTTACATTGGTGGTCCACTTAAGTTAACTTCCTAACTACTTGGACCAAAATCTATAAAATAATGACCAAAATCCACATAACGCGGTTCAAATATACAAAATATGACAAAAAATACATAAAATATAGTTAATTCACCTTGCACGCCAACTTTCACCTTTGTGCAACATCTTCAACCTTGTACAGAATCTGTGATGTTGCGCAACTAAAAATTCTCAAAAATTCTTGCCAACAGGTCCCCAACAAAAACTTGTGGCTTGTCCTCGATCCACATCAGCTGAAAATGGTGTATCCACTGATATTCACCTTGAAGTCTTCATACTGTTGGGTGATTTCCTTGGCATGTTCTTCGATCCTCTTGCTAATATCGTGTCTTTTTCTCACTTCTCACTCCAATGGGTGCTCGGCGATGTTTGCGATGACATCCCTTCTACCATTCTAAACTTCCTACAACACATAAACTATCTTCACTGAGAGCTACGCACTAACATCTTAGAATTCATCTAATTGTGTTGTACACCTCTGTTGACAGTCCCTATCCTTTGCAACTCCTTGTAGCAAGTTATTCAATTATGTCACCTTTGTGATCTGTACCACTGGGGGTGTTAGAGCCTGTTTTTGTTTTTTCATTTTAAATGCATTTGTTATGTTTTGAAAATTGGTTTTGTTCATTTCTCCTAGAAAATTTTGTTTCTTAGGATAGTTTGAATCTTTTTTCTTTAATTTTCATGTTTATATGATTTCTTAGTTTTATTTTTCAAGTTTGATTTTATTTATCGAAATTCACAGTTAGGGGGCTTATAGAATGTTTATATGAATTAAAAAGGCCCTAAAAACATCATAAAGTTTTGATATACATCATTTTACCAAAGTTAAATCATTGCTAGTTGTTATATTTTTGAAAATTATTAAAGCAAACTTTCTTGTAGTGCAAGCCTAAAAAAATTACACAAATGCACTACAAGAAGATCGCGCAGTTCGAAAATCATCATTTTTGGTTCAATTTTTTTTAAAATTCTCACACATGAGAGGTCATTCATACTTGGTTGATGGATTTGATACGTGTTTCCTCCAGAATGATCATTGTGACAGGTGTGAATAATTCAAGCAAATGAGCATGAGGGAAAGTTGAGGTGGTCTGTTGTGGAGTGATGGAATAATGATGATTAAACAGGATGAAGTGCATGTAGAATGGATGATTATATGGAGAAGTGTTAGCAGTGTGTAATTAAATGTTGAAACAGGTCGAAAAATTAGGTCTTTTGAAGGGAAATCATTTGGAGTTATCGTAGTGGTCAGAGAAGATTGAGGAATGAAATTGGACACCTGACAGTCAAGAAAACATGATTCTAGCACCTGGATTCATCACTTTGACAAGTAGGCTACGAATTGATATCAAAGTCCATGTATTTGGGTTTTTACTAAGCAAAGGATTAATGATCGAATTGAATGAAGAATATTAGTATGTAAACCTAATTCGTACTTAATATTGAATTATCTGTCAATGGAATTAAGGCATTTAGAATTTTAAGCGAGAGAGTTCAATTTAGGGTTTTGGTTTCCCAATATATCATTGTTTGTCAGATTATCAAGACTTGAATAGATTTAGAGTTTGTTTTACTGAAAGAAGTAATTTGAAAGTCATTCAAAATGAAAAGAAGTGGTACAACCAATAGAGTTGAACCTTCAGACATGAGCTAGGTTCATACTTTTCCATACTGTGAAAAACTATTTTCAGAGGCATGAGGGTTAGTTTTTTTTTAAAGAATTGAGGGATATCACTCAAAAGTCTCTTATAAATTTGCTAAGTGTTTGGATAAGGATATGGTGACTTTTGATACTTTGAAGTTTAAGCTGACCAGGGAATTGTTAGCAGAAGCTACAGGGATATTAGATGAGGGTGAATACTGGTTTTAAAAAGTTCCTTTCACCTTTGATGCTTAGAAATACGTACTTCCAGATGTAGTAGTAGATTGGGGAAAGGGAGTACCTATTTATAAATTTAAAACAGAATGGATAGAACCTATCAAAATCCTACAAAGTTAGATCACTTATGAAGGGAGATTTGATTTTGTTCTTAAGTATCATTTTAGGTTCTTGTAACATCTCAGCCATGAAGCCAAAATGAATCTCCCATTCTTCTTCTTGAAAAATTTACAGAAGATGTCTAACAGGGTGAAGGAATATTAGGATCACACCAAACAATCTGGGTTTCATCATGGGCTTATAAAACTAATTATAAGTACTGTACTTCAAAAAAGGGAGAAAACATGGGAATATGTCCTATTTTGGTCGGGTTTTCAAACAGAAAAGGAAGAGCAGTCTCAAAAGTGACACTTAAATAAAGGTCGGAATTTTGTTAAGAAGCTTAAAAATAAATTCACAGTCAAGAATGAAGAAGGTAGTGAACCAGAAAAATATTTGAACCAAGAAGATGAAAACATTGAAATTGAACCGCAAATCAGTATTGAATAAAACAAAGTTATAAAGTTAGAAGTGAAGGAAATCGAGCCTGTAGAAGATGTTTTTCCTGTAGAATTGAATCTAGGTGTAAAGGAAGATGTAAAAGAGCAGGAACAGGTTCCTATTACAATAATTTCTAAAGAAGAGGAAAGGTCATTATCTGATGAAGCTAGGGTTCATACCAAACAGGATATACATACACATTTTGAAGAAGAGACAATGTCATGAGGAAGGAAAAGGAAAGTTGTCCAATTAGATTCTATTAAACATCAAGGGAAGGTTTTAAAAATGTTAGGAGAAATTGTAACAGCTTGGAGGCCCAAGACTAAGCCAAAGAACAAACTCAGATTAAATATGAAGAAGCTGTTAAACCCTAAACTAGCTGAAAAGAAGATTACAGAAATTGAAGACTCTTCATCTTAGGAAGAGATAGAAGTCTATGAAGGTCAAAATAAATAAGTTATGAAGGGTAAAAAGAAAATATTTTTATAAAATAAACCAGTTTTCATTGAAACCAAGATCTCAGAAATATTCATGGAGGTTCGAAAAAAGATGATTCTAAAACAACATCAAAATGATTTAAAGAGCTCTTGTATAGAGAAAGGAGAGGTTGCTGAGAAATCATCTCAGTACAGTATTAAAGCTAAAGAGTATTCAAAAATACATGTGACCTTGACAGAGCATATGGAAGAAGATGAAGAAATTTTTAGGAAGCTGAAAATCCCTTGGATGCCTAAAGGAATGCAGCCACTATTATAAGGAAAATGCATTGATTCTGAAAATGAAATTTACAGAGGAGTATAAATCAATACAAAAATAAAATTGAGTACCTGCATGAAACCAATGAAGGATTAGTGACTGCAAATAAAATACTGAGAGAAGATTTGGAAGAAGTAAATAGTCACTATCAGGAATTGATTTCAATTTCTAAAGAGGATTTAAAAAGAAAGAGACAGACAGAGATCCTGTTTACAAAACTAAAACAAACTATTCAAGATCTTACACAGCAAAATGAGGAGCTGACAAAAAGAGTTGAAGATTTGGAAGCAGATCACTAGAAATCCAGAAGAAAGACCTAGGATTTAGAAGAAATTGCTCTTTTAGCAAAGGCAACAAAAGACTTGTAAAAGTATTTTAAGAAAAGCAGTTATTAGTTAGTTTTTAAAAGTTTTTTCATTTTTGTATAATGATGGTTTTATTGAACAATTCGACAGATGACCTAAAGGTAGTTTGTTCATTTATATAACTATTTCTGAAAAAACAATATAAATGTAAGTTTGGGAAAGGACCAATGGTTTGATTTTTGTTGCAAGGGGAGGCTATCAAACTGTGGTTTATGAGCCAAGTGTAAAAAATATTATGTGTTTTTGATGAATGAATTATGAAATATATGCAACTATAATCCCTCTTTAGACTATTGAGTGGTTTCATTTGTCTTAATCACTCAGTTGATATACTCATTTCTTGTTTAAGGTTGTTATGCATGAAATGCTTGTTGACTGTGGGTGGAATTCAGTGCTGTGACTATTGTGTTTGGTTTATATTTTATATGTTATGCATCTCAATCCTTCAAATGTTCATGATTTAGTGTTTGCTTTAGTTTCATGAAGTTTCTTCCCTCTTGTCTACAAACTGTACACCCATAACCCTAGAAAGACCTATTTTACTTAATTGTGTTTGTTGAGATTGTGTTGGCTTGTTCTTTCATAGTCTGAGAACAATTTTTAGCACTAAAATATTTGGCGCTGTTGCTGAGGACAAAGATGAAAGCCTATTTTCCCTGGGTTACTCATCATTTCACTGGTTTTGAGAGGTAAACTTAAACCAGTAAATTTTAATAGACTAATTTTCACCAGTATTTCATAGTGGCTACTAAAGGAGTTGGAACAAGAAGTAGACCTAGTTCACATTTACAACTGGGTGTGTCAGACCCAAAACAGATATTGAAAACAGCGAGGAAAATTGAAAGGTCTCAGTCATCACCATCCCTATGTAACCCTGATCATCTAGACATATCGTCACCTTTTTCTATTTTTAAAGAAGAAGAACAAGATTCATCCTGGTTAAAACCTACAATCCCTCTTAGTAATTTTCAATTTTTTACTGATCCTCAATCTTTCAAGAAAGAAAAACTTTATCTTCTGGGAAAATCCCTTTATTTCACCTCAAAGTTGGTAAAACTCCTTTTCAGTCAAGTCTTTCCATCATCTAAACTAGTCAACTTAAATATGGCAGCCCAAAATCAGCCATTAGATATGATGGATCGAATGGTGGCAGCTAGGTATACACCTCTAGTTTTTCCTCAGCCATTAAATGCTCTCCCTGGGGGAGATTACCAAAAATATTTACCTAGTTTTAATGGACAAGGTGGGACCACAGCTGAGGAGCATTGGGATGCATTTCTCAGCTATTCATATAATCAAAATATCGAGGCAAAGGATGTGTGGATGAGAATGTTCATACAGAGTCTTGGTGGAGAGGTCAAAAAATGGTTCAGAGAGTTACCTGCAAATTCTATTACTATAATAGAAGAGCTTCAAGATCTTTTCATGAGACAGTGGGGTGATACAAAGGATCACACATATTACATTACAGATTTTGGAGCCCTTAGAAGAAAGAATGATGAGACTATAGCTGATTTCTCAAAGAGGTTCAATAAAATGTATGGCAAAATCCCTGCAGAGATTAAACCTTCAAAAACTTCTGCAAAACTCACTTATGCCAATGCTTTTGATCATGATTTTTCCCTACTCTTGAGAGAAAGAAGACCTATTACTTTACTTAACATGCAGGAGTCATCACTAGAAGTGGAGTCTAATATATTATCTTCTAATATACTGAAGAGAAATTCAACTCAACAGATATATGACAGGAAGGGTAAGAAAGAGGCAGCTCCTCGGGTTTCAACATCCCACTCTACAGAAGGTAAAATTGATGAGATGGCCAAGCTAGTGAAAATACTAACAACAAAACTAAACAAGTTGGAATTAGAGAAAAATTCAAATAAACCTATTCAAGAGGGAGACAAAAACCCTAATAATCCAAACCAATTCAGAAGACAGTTTGTACCTCGTTTCATACCCAGAGAGAGAAGAAACAATGATATTCAACGAGAAAGGAGAGAAGCTGAGGATCAAAAGGTGCCACCACCACTTCAAAATAATGTAGCTGATGAGGAGAAATAGAAGAGGAAGAGTTCTTTGAGGATCCAGATCAGGATATGAATTATTTTGGAGAACAACTGACTGGAGGTTTTGTGACTGAGGAGGATCTTTTAAACTTAGAATATTATGATGCATATGTGTTTGAAATTGAAAATGATTTAGATATTGAAGTGACTATTGTAACTACTGATACATATCAGACTGATCCAAACAAAACCTTAAAATTAAGATTAGGGAAAAAACAGGTGGTTCAAAATCCTAGGAAAAAGGTAGTTTTGCCTCCTAAATAGCAGTCTGATCCAGTATTAGAAAAAAAAAAAAATCAGGATAAACAAAACAAGATTATTGAAGTTGAAGAGGTGAATAAAAGT
Organism: Pseudotsuga menziesii; assembly: GCA_001517045.1. Taxonomy (NCBI): domain Eukaryota; kingdom Viridiplantae; phylum Streptophyta; class Pinopsida; order Pinales; family Pinaceae; genus Pseudotsuga; species Pseudotsuga menziesii. Next base: position 46,318 of record LPNX010288613.1, read on the forward strand.
ACACACAATTTCAATATTGAAAATGAATTATGCAAAATCAAGATCCATATGCCTTTCACTGAATGTATGAAGAATCCTTCTTACAAAAATTTAGTTTTGCAAATGATTGGTTCAGCAAACAATCAACTTCCCTCTAATACAGTGAATTTACAAGAAGAAAGTCCTAAAATTTTATTGGGTCAGCATTGGTAGAAAAGACTGAAAATGAGGCAAGTGCATCTCCTCCTTTTTACATCACACTAACCATTCATGAGAAGATGATACATAATTGCGTTTTGGATTCAGGAGCATCTCATAACCTAATGCCTAAAGTTGTCATGGAGGCTTTAGGTTTGAGCATAACAAAAACTTATCATGACTTGTATGCTTTTGATTCACAAGCTATAAAATATTTAGGAGTGATAAAGGATATGGTGGTTAGTTTAGCTCAGCTACCAATGAAGAGTGTGAGTATGGATGTAGTAGTAGCAGACATTACACCTAAGTTTGGATTGCTCCTTTCTATATCTTGGGCCAAGAAGGTTGGTGGAACTCTACAGATGGACTTAACATATGCAACCATTCCTGTCTTTGGAGGTGAAAACAGAAGGTTGTATAGAGAGTTACAATTTTCTTATATTGTGATTGATGCCAAGAATCCTACAAATCATCCCTTGTATGCCGTTGAAAAGGATTTGGGTACTTGTATGTTGCATTTTAGTGATGATAATGATACTGCTGGTTTATTACAGGTTGAAAAAGAAAAATCAGTCAAATGCACTAGGGAACAAGAAGATGAAATTTGGCAAATATATTTTGATGGATCATCATGCAAGGAAGGTGCTAGAGCAGGGGTTCTTCTAATATCTCCCGGTGGTGAAGCAGTAAGGTTAATGTATAAATTGGAATTTATTACCACAAATAATACTGCAGAATATGAATCTTTGTTGTTAGGTTTGAAAGCTGAAAAATATTTAGGTATTCAGCAGATTTTTGTTTATGGCGACTCCGAGTTGGTTGTTCAGCAAGTAAGGAATAACTATCAAGTAAAACAAGATTTGTTGAAAGTGTACCGCAATGAATTATGGGATATGATTGACAATTACTTTGTGGCTTTTAATATCACTTATATTCCTAGGGATCATAACCAAACTACTGATTCACTTTCCCTCGCAGCCACACATTTTAGGATTCCTAAAACAACACAGTTGAAGTATCCTATTGAGGTTAGGTACAGACCTTCTGTGCCTGATAATGTAAAGCGATGGAAAGTTTTTGAAGATGATATTGAAATAAAAAGGTTTTTAGAGCTGACAATTGAGTTTTATAATTCCTTAATTGATAAAGAACAAGATGATGAAATTGAAGAGTTTGAAGGTGTTGCAGAAAATGAGATTGCAGGTCACAAAATTATTGAGCTGAAAGGTAATTTCATTCCTAAATGTTTGGTACCTTTGGAGAGGATTTTTTTGAAATATGATACTCCTTTAAAACCAGTTATGCAGTCTTTAGAAGAAAATGTGATGGATTGCAATATTGGTACTAAGGAACATCCCGGAATGGTGAATATCTCAAAGGCACTCACAATAGAACAAAGAAACAGGTACATCAAGTTATTGAAAGAGTACGTTGATGTTTTTGCTTGGTCATACGAGGATTTGAAAACATATGATACTGGAATTATACAGCATAAAGTACCTTTGAAACCAAATGTTAAACCTTTCAAACAAAAATTAAGGAGGATAAATCCAGCTTTGTTTCCTATTATAGAAAAGGAGGTGAAAAAGTTACTAGATGCTAAGATTATTGTTCCCCTCCGGTATTCTTCATGGGTTTCCAATTTAGTACCTGTTAGAAAAAAGAATGGTGAAATCAGATTGTGTGTTGATTTTCCACATCTGAATAGATCTTCATTAAAGGATAATTATCCTTTGCCAAAGATTGAACTAATATTGCAAAAGGTGGTTAGTGCACAAAGAATTTCAATGGTATATGGTTTTTTAGGGTATAATCAAATTGAAATGCACCCTGATGACAGAGAAAAGAGATCTTTTACTACAACTTGGGGTACTTTCATGTACGACAAAATGTATTTTGGATTAATGAATGATGGAGCTACTTTTCAAAGGGCTATGGACATAGCATTTGTGGGAGAGAGGGATAAGTTTGTAGTAATCTATTTAGATGATATTACAGTTTTATCACAATCTAATGAAGAGCACCTAAAACACTTGAAAGCGAACTTTCCTGAAATGCAGAAAATATGGTTTGTCTCTTAATCCTAAAATGTCATATTTTGCTGTACAAGAAGGTAAGTTGTTAGGCCATTTAGTCTTAGTTGATGGCATAAGGATAGATCCAGAAAGGGTAAAAGCTATTATGAAAATTAGTCTACCAAGGAGTAAGAAGGATGTACAATATTTTATTGGAAAGATAAATTTTCTGCATTGGTTCATACCAAATTTTGTTGAAACCATTAAATAGATTACAGCTATGTTGAAGAAGGATCAAGAGATCAAGTGGACTACAGAAGCACAAAACTCATTTGAAAGATTAAGATGGCTCTTACGGAAGCACCAGTATTAGTAAGTCCTTATTTTACAAAGGATTTTTTAACTTTTTCTTTTACATCTGAGGATACATTGGCTGATGTTTTATTACAGAAGAATAAGCATGGTATTGAACAACCAATTGCATTTTTCAGCAAGACTCTCAAAGACTCATAGCTAAAATATAGCACTTTAGATAAGTAGGCTTACTCATTGGTAAAAGCATTGAAGTTTTTCAGAATTTATGTTTTGCATTCTAAGGTTATTGCTTATGTTCCTAATGCTGCCATTAAGGATGTTTTGACTCAACCTGACAGTGAGGGAAAAAGAGGGAAGTGGATTGTAAAAATAATGGAATATGATGTGGACATTAGACCTACAAAGCTAGTAAAGGGACAAGGTTTGGCTAAATTGTTAGTTGATTCAAATTGCCAAGCTTTAGGTCTACATCTCATGGTAGAACAACCAACACATGAAGAATTTCAAGCAAAGCAGGAGAAAGAAAATATTATGGACCATTATGTAGAACCCACATGGTATGCATATATTGCACATTTTATTTTGTATTTACAATGTCCAGAACAGCTAAACAAGAAAGCTTCTAGGTCATTAAGTTAAAAACTACTAAATATTGTTTTATAGAACAACAACTGTTTTGGAAAGATCGAGGAGGTATTTTACTTAGATGTTTGGATAAGCCAGAAATTGAAGAAGTAATATCTGAATCACATGAAGGTGCTTGTGGGGGCCATAAGTATTGGAAGGAAACAACTTATAAAATTCTAAGAGTTGGATACTATTGGCCTTCCTTATTCTCAGATGTATATCAGTAGGTAAGAGCATCTATCCCTTGTCAGAAGTTTGCTGGTAAGAAAACGTTGCTGTCATTACCATTAAAGTCAATTGCAGTAAATGCCCCATTTCAGCAGTGGGGTTTGGACTTCATAGGAGAGATAAATCCTTCCTCTTCAGGGTTGCATAAATGGATTCTGACTGCTACAGATTTCTTTACCAAATGGGTAGAAGCCATTCCCATGATAAATGCAACAGATAAGGTGATCATAGAGTTTATTCAGGAAAATATTCTTAGTAGGTTTGGATGTCCTAGGAAATTATTGACTGATAATGCTCAAGCTTTTAAATCTAAAGCTATGGTGGCATTCTGTGAAAAGAATGGGGTTATTATGAAACACTCAACACCTTATTATCCTCAAGGAAATGGGTTAGATGAGTCATCCAATAATAATATTATTCATAGTATCAAGAAGTTATTGAAGCAGAATAAACGATCATGGGATTCTATGTTAAAATATGCATTGTGGGCAGACAGAATAACAATAAAAAAAGGCCATTGGAACCTCTCCTTTTCAATTGGTTTATGGTATTGATGTAGTGTTTCTTGTCCAACTTGGTATTCCAGTGATGAAATTTCTTCAGAATAGTCAAGAGGAACCTAGTGATATGCAAAGAAAAATTTATGCACTAATAGAGTTACAGCAGAAATGGGAAATAGTGGAGGAAAAGGCCCAGCTGTACATGTCAAAGATCAAAGAAAGGTTTGACAAAAAGATCAAAGAGAGCACTTTTTCAGTGGGATATATGGTTTTGAGATGGGATGCTAGAAAGGAGAAGAAAGGAACGCATGGCAAGTTTGATAATATATGGTTTGGCCCTTTCATAGTATCAAAATTTCTGGAGAATAATACTTTTGTGTTACAGACTCTGGATGGTGAGGAATTGTCTAATCCAGTTAATGGACGTTTCCTTAAGAATTTTTATAGTTTTTGAGATGGATACTGGACTTTAATTGTATATATCGGTGTGAATAATAGAATAAAGACTCCATGACCCAATGGAAATTTTGTAGACTAGTAGGCAGTTGCAGTTACAAAACATAAGGCACTGATCTACAATTTCTTGAAGCCTCATAGGGAGGACTTCATCCCGCAACATGAGGCAGATGTTAGAGGCTATTTTTGTTTTTTCATTTTTAATGCATTTGTTATGTTTTGAAATTTGGTTTTGTTCATTTCTCCTAGAAAAATTTGTTTCTTAGGATAGTTTGAATCTTTTTTCTTTAATTTTCATGTTTATATGATTTCTTAGTTTTATTTTTCAAGTTTGATTTTATATATCAAAATTCACAGTTAGGGGGCTTATAGAATGTTTATATGAATTAAAAAGGTCCTAAAAACATCATAAAGTTTTGATCTAGATCATTTTACCAAAGTTAAATCATTGCTAGTTGTTATATTTTTGAAAATTATAAAAGCAAACTTTCTTGTAGCGCAAGCCTAACATAATTACACACATGCACTACAAAAAGATCGTGCAGTTCAAAAATCATCATTTTTGGTTCAAATTTTTTCTAAAATTCTCACACATGAGAGGTAATTCATACTTGGTTGATGGATTTGATACGTGTTTCCTCCAGAATGATCATTGTGACAGGTGTGAATACTTCAAGCAAATCAGCATGAGGGAAAGTTGCGGTGGTCTGTTGTGGAGTGATGGAATAATGATGATTAAATAAGATGAGACAAATTCACCTTGAATTTTGTATCCCTTGAAGTGCACATAGACCAGATGAGTTCGTGGAAAAGTGTTAGCAGTGTGTAATTAAATATTGAAACAGGTCAAAAAATTAGGGCTTTCGAAGGGAAATCATTTGGAGTTATCGTAGTGTTCAGAGAAGATTGAGGAATGAAATTGGACACCTAACAGTCAAGAAAACATGATTGTAGCACCTGGATTCATCACTTTGACAGGTAGGATACGAATTGATATCAAAGTCCATGTATTTGGGTTTTTACTAAGCAAAGGATTAATGATGGAATTGAATTAAGATTATGTAAACCTAATTCATACTTAATATCGAATTCTCTGTCAATGGAAATAAGGAATTTAGCAGTTTAAGCGAGAGAGTTCAGTTTAGGGTTTTGGTTTCCCAATATAGCATTGTTTGTCAGATTATCAAGACATGAATAGATTTAGAGTTTGTTTTACTGAAAGAATTAATTTGATAGTCATTCAAAATGAAAATAAGTGGTAAAACCAATAGAGTTGAACCTTCGGACATGAGCTAGGTTCAGACTTTTCCAGACTATGCAAAACTATTTTTAGAGGCAGGGTGGTTAGTTTTTTTTAAAAGAATTGAGGGATATCACTCAAAAGTCTCTTATAAATTTTCTCAGTGTTTGGATAAGGATATGGTGAATTTTGATACTTTCAAGTTTAAGCTGACCAAGGAATTGTTAGTAGAATCTACATGCATATTAGATGAGGGTGAATACAAGTTTTAAAAAGTTCCTTTCACTTTTGATGCTCAGAAATACTTACTTCCATATGTAGTAGCAGATTGGGGAAAGGGAGTACCTATTCAAAAATTTAAACTAGAATGGATAGATCCTACCAAAATCCTACAAAGTTATATCACTTGTGAAGGGAGATTTGCTTTTGTTTTTAAGTATCATTTTAGGTTCTTACAACATCTCAGTCATGAAGCCAAAATGAATCTCCCATTCTTCTTCTTGAAAAGTTTACAGAAGATGTCTAGCAGGGTGAAGGAACATCAGGATCACACCAAACAATATGTGTTTCGTCATGGGTTTATAAAACTAATTATAAGTACTGTACTTCAAAAAAGGGAGAAAATATGGGAATATTTCCTATTTTGGTCTGGTTTTCAAACAGAGAAGGAAGAGCAGTCTTAGAAGAGACGGTTAAATAAAGGTCAAAATTTGGTCAAGAATATTAAAAAGAAAGTCACAGTCACGAATGAAGAAGGTAGTGAACCAGAAAAATATTTGAACCAAGAAGATGAAAACATTGAAATTGAACAGCAAATCAATATTGAAGAAAACAAAATTTCAAAGTCAGAAGAGAAGGAAATTGAGCCTGTAGAAGATGCTTTTCTAGTAAAATTGAATCAAGGTGTAAAGGAAGATGTAAAAGAGCAGGAACAGGTTCCTATTACAATACTCTCGGAAGAAGAGGAAAGGTCATTATGTGATGAAGCTAGGGTTCATACCAAGAAGGATATACATACACATTTTGAAGAAGAGACAATGTCACGAGGAAGGAAAATGAAAGTTGTCCAATTAGCTTCTATTAAACATCAAGGGAAGGTTTTAAAAATGTTAGGAGAAATTGGAATAGCTTGGAATCCCAAGACTACGCCAAAGAACAAACTCAGATTAAATATGAAGAAGTTGTTAAACCCTAAACTAGCTGAAAAGAAGATTACAGAAATTGAAGACTCTTCATCTCAGGAAGAGATAGAAGACTATGAAGGTCAAGATAAAGAAGTTATGAAGGGTAAAAAGAAAATAGTTTCAGAAAATAAACCAGTTTTCACTGAAACCAAGATCTCAACAATATTATTGGAGGTTCGAAAAAACATGATTATAGAACAACATCAAAATGATTTAAAGAGATCTTGTGTAGAGAAAGGAGAGGTTGCTAAGAAATCAAATCAGTGTAGTATTAAAGCTGAAGAGTATTCAAAAATACCTGTGACCTTGATAGAGCATATGGAAGAAGATGAAGAATTTTTTAGGAAGCTGAAAATCCCTTGGATGCCTGAAGGAATGTAGCCAGTATTAGAAGGAAAATGCATTTATTCTGAAAATGAAAATTTGCAGAGGAGTATCAAGCAATACAAACATCAAATTGAGTACCTGCATGAAACCAATGAAGGATTAGTGACTGCAAATAAAATACTGAGAGAATATTTGGAAGAATTAAATAGTCACTATTAGGAATTGATTTCAGTTTCTAAAGAGGCTTTAAAAAGAAAGAGACATACAGAGAGCTTGTTTACAGAACTAAAACAAACTATTTAAGAGCTGACACAGCAGAATGAGGATCTGACAAACAGAGTTGAATATTTGGAAGCAGATCACCAAAAATCCAAAAGAAAGACCTAGGATTTAGAAGGAATTGCTATTTTAGCAGAGGCAACAAAAGACTTGTAAAAGTACTTTAAGAAAAGCAGTTATTAGTTAGTTTTTAAAATTTATTTCATTTTTGTATAATGATGGTTTTATTGAACAATTTGACAGATAACCTAAAGGTAGCTTGTTCAGTTATATAACTATTTTTGAAAAAACAAGATAAATGTAAGTTTGGGAAAGGACCAAGGGTTCGATTTTTGTTGCAAGGGGAGGCTATCAAACTATGGTTTATGAGCTAAGTGTAAACAATCTTATGTGTTTTTTATGACCGAATTATGAAATATACACAACTATAAGCCCTTTTTAGACTATTGACTGGTTTCATTTCTAATTTGTGTTAATCACTCAGTTGATATACTCATTTCTTGTTTAAAGTTATTATGCATGAAATGCTTGTTGAATGTGGGTGGAATTCAGTGCTGTGATTATTGTGTTTGGTTTATAGTTTATATGTTATGCATATTAGTCCTTCAAATTTTCATGAATTAGTGTTTGCTTTAGTTTCTTGAAGTTTCTACCCTCTTATCTACAAACTGTACAACCAAAACCCTAGAAAGACCTATTTTACTTAATTGTGTTTATTGAGATTATGTTGGCTTGTTCTTTCATAGTCTAAGAACAATTTCTTGCACTAACAGGGGGCATCTCTTTAAGTGATATCCTTAGTTTGGACACATACCCCTCATCCTACTGCAATTGTGTGGCCAGTTTCTCCAACTGTACATCCTGGACTACACTACCCCAAAATTGTGTAGTCATGTAAGTGACTCTCTTTTCTTCTTGATTTGTTTCCTTTCCATAGCTTCCTCCGATGGTGTGGTTTTATCCACTATTACATGTATATCATCATTTTCATGATTCAACATTGCAATTACGGCCCCAAGTCACTATGCGTTTTCCTCTGTGTCCATGTCCTCAGTGTTTTTCGACACTTGTTGACAAGCAATCGAAACTTCCTTCTCTAAGTGCACTCTATTGTCCCAGAGTTGTGATTTCTCCACTATCAATTGAAATTGCTTCTTTTTAATCATCTAAATATCCTTTTATTTCTTTGATCTCTGCCAACCTTGATCCTTCTTCAATGCCTCAATATCCTTCCATGCTTCGGCATCTTTCTCCTGCGATCTCAAAACGCAGTTGTTGATTATCCATTCTCTATCTGTAGACTCCTGATTGGAAACCCTCTGCAACTGCACCAATGTCTGGGTCAACAGTTCATTCATGTATACTAAAATATCCTTCATTTTTTGAAGTGATTCGTTGAGTTCCTCAATGTTGGTCTCAATCGCATGCGACGAAATTTGCACATTCCTAATCCGCATCCTAGTGCTAATTGAACTAGCCTGCTACAAATTGGTTTCCTTTGGCACCCTTTTTACTACTTTATCAGTCAACAAATCAAGGTGAGTTTTTACCTCACCAAATCCATCATTTTTCTTCTTCTTCATCTTTTCTCCCATTGCATCTGTTGCTATTGTAATGGATGCAATAATACGGCTCAACTTCTCCTCAGTCATTGGTGCTGCGTTGTTGGTCAAACCCTGGTCCTATATATTATTTGTGTGGGATTCCTTAAATAGCCTCTCTACATCTAAATCTGTAAAGGTCCACATCAAATATTCATCTGACTTCTGGTCACTTGGTGGGTCTAGAAAAGGATACACCGGTGCATCTGCTGGTGGACCCATTGACACTTCCTCGATGCTATCAGGTTCATTCCACTCCATCAGCTAATCAATAATAATAGCTTCCAGATCCCCATCAAAAATCTTATATGTTGTCGACAACCAGTGTTTAGTTGGGTCTTGTTGTGCCTTCACATGAATGGTGTGTGACCCAATCAAAAACCAGATAATACGTTGAAATTTTATCAATCATCGTTAACCCAAAAATATGCCACTTAGCTCTCAGTGGCCTACACCACCCAAGGACACCATCTAACAACACTCATTTCACTCCATAAGAACTTCCATTTGACCCCCACACCTCCAAAAGAGCCCAAGGATGAAGAAAAGGGATAAAAACCCCAAAAAGGAACCCAAAATAGCCCCCTAAGAGCTACAGCCCTCAAAAAGGGGCTAAAACCCTAAAAGGGGATAAAGTTAGGGAGAAAGGGGCTAAAGGCCTGACCAAGTGTTATCAACCCAAATGGCACTTCTCTGTCCGAGTGCTGATATTTCCGATGTTGGTGCACAAAAGGACATTTATGGATTGAAGGTTGCCTAAAACACTAAAGATGGGCATGTTATGAAAAACATTCCTTATCCATCCAGCTTGCCATTTTTATCTTTTACTATGTCAATTACTGTACGGGACTTTTCCTATAAGAAACCTGCGTACATACGCAACTTTTCCCTACAGCATGTCCCATACTGTACGCGAGTATTTGTCATTGCAACCCGCATACAGATCTGTACGCAGGTTTCCCTTAGAGAAACTCATGTGTCATATGTGGGTTTCCAGTATCAATACTTGTGTATGCCTGTTGGGGCGCGTACCCTAAAGATTACTAGTTGTGGTAACTTCGCGGCTGTTAGTAAGCAGAGTTATGGGTCAAGATAGTCTTAGGGGTGTCAGGGTAAGTCAAAACCCTCTTTTTTGTAATAAACCGTGGTTTAAATCCAGGGTTTAGGGTTTTTTGGGTGCTCATGGTTTAAGACCATGGTTTTGTAAAAATGCGCAGTATAAATAAGCGCTTATGTAAAGAAGATAGGTTAGGTTTTATGATGAAAGAAAGATTAAGGTGAAGCTAAGATTGGTTTTGTGGAAGAAGGTTAAGTCCCAGCTGAGTGCGTGGACGACCTCTGCAGCTGTGTGCGCAAAGGATTTTGTAAAGAAGATTGTAAGGAAAAACCTGCAGCTGTGTGTGCAGGGGCCTGCTGCTGTGTGCGCGGCTTTCTGAGGACTGAAATGATCTGCAGCTGAGTGCACAGATCAAACTGTGGTTTTGTAGCAAGTTGAATAGAACACAGTTTGTGGACGTAGCCCCTACACTGGGGGTGAACCACGTTATATCCGGTGTTGTGGTTTCTTGTGATGTTTCTATTTCTATTTCTTTTATGCATTAATAACTATATACATCTGATAAGTTAGATCGCTGCTAACATTTAGCTTCGCTGTGAATTCCCTGTAGTGGGTTGAGCAAGTCATGACTGTTTATTTATTTGCGAAGTTGTATGTGAATGAATGGTGAAACTTGTAATTATTGATTAATAAGGTTATTAAAAGGCTAAGGTACAGTAATCCCCCTCTCTGCTTGCAGAAACCTGATTCTGCGGCATCCCATAGCTGTTTCGGGTGAGACTGCAACCTGCGCGCAGGTTGTTGCCGAAAGGGCCAACACTGTGGGTCTTTTGTTGGTGTGACACAAAAGGTTTAAACCCGGGTCTGCCCTAGTGCCCAACAAATTGGTTCCGTTACCGGTTGAACTCAGTACCTGCTCAAGATGGGTTTGCATTGTACCTCGGGGGCTATGTTCTGGAGGCCCTCTGTGAAGGACATCGGCGATTGGTTTGCTGAGACTTGTCTGAAATTCGCGCAGCAAGA